>JALRMH010000048.1:0-292085 GCA_026119935.1 Endothia cerciana | reverse complement strand
CGCCCGCGGGCGGCGGGCCCCCCCCCCCCCGCCCCCCGGCCCCCCGCCCCCCCCCCCCCCCCCCCCCCCCCCCCCCCCCCCCCCAACGCAGAACATCAGAAGAACAGGTCAGGAGTCCGGGATGCGCCCTTCAAAGGCCATATTGCTATGGGTTATGCCACTGGCAGGTATAGGCAAATGAAAACAATCTTCCAGCCAAAAGGCTACGAGATGGCCCTCGGCCTTTAGGCTGGTGACGACACAGGCAAGAAGAGGCCACACCCGGTGGGCGATGTGTACAGGACATTATTACAGGGGGGTTAACAACATGACAGAGGCGGGAGGAGGTCGGGGGGGGGGGGGGCTGCCCGCGTGACAGATTATAACTTGAGTCTTGTCGATCCCCTGGTGGGGGGTTTTTTTTAATCTTGGGGGCTGTTCAGCTCTGGCAAGAGAGGAGGAATCCGCCACATACAGTACATACATAGTACACGATGATATGCGAGCCCGTTCCTCCTGCTCCTGCTTTGCCAACAGAAATCTGCACGCCCTCATGCTGCGGGGCCGAGACCCTAGAACTCGCCGTCTTCTAGATCAGATAAAAAGCTCTCCCTTCCGTCCTTCTCCTCCTCCTCGGATCCAAGGCGAACCCTGGGTCTCGAGGGCGTGGCTGAAGTTGCCTCCGGCGGATCTTCTCATCTGGGCCGTGTAGAAGTGAATCGCACTGACCAGTCCGGATTGATTTGAAATAGCCCCGAAATACCCATTACTACATAATTTTTTCACATCGAGATCGTGCCTGCGCTGAGCGGCGTGCGGAGTGCAGGACAGACCCTGGGTGTGTGCGAGTGCTTTGATCCACACGAGGCAAGACAAGCTGGGCCCAGATCCGAGGCTCGACACCAGAACACTCCTTTCGGTGCATCCACCGCCGTATTTTAGATTATGCTCAGCGAATTGGGCCTCCAATCAACCGTGGCTAGTGACCTCGTGCAGCTTGTCTTCGCCTAGGGTGTTGGTGGTGTCCAATCCTGGGTACAGAGCGAGCGTGCAGCTGACGAGGGAGGCTGTCGCATCAACCCAACCCCTTCTGAAGCCCAGATTTCGTCCGTACAATACCTCGCCAAGCACGCCTGATCTCGGAAAAGGACCTCGCCAGACTGCCCGAAGGTAGATCGCGATTGTCCTCGGACGTGATATACGTCAACATCAAGGTCAAACTATGGCTTCCGCCCCCTTTTTCAAAACCTGCTTGCGCTCATAATACTCTCGGTTTCCCCATGCTTGACCACGGTTTCTTTCAAATTCTATTCACGTCCAGAGCTTAGGGAAGTGACTAGGTGTTTTCAGCTGAGAACGTCGGGCGACTGCTACACTCTTGAGTATTGGAATATCCACAGCAGCGTTCTAAGTTACGCTGTCGAGTCTCTACAGACGGCTGTCGTCTTTGAACTCGAGCCACATATCAATTCGTAGTGCCTCAGCCGTTGAACGACACCGGGTGCCCGACAGGGATGTCTATAAGTGGGAGGGGTTTTTTTTTTTAAAAAAAAAAAAAGGAAAGAAAAAAGAAAAGAAATGGTGTTGCCCCGCGCAGACCCGCACCACGGTGCGGACTCACCGCTCCCACCACATCAACATCGTTCTAGGAAAAACGCAAGAGCCTGGTCTCGCGCTTGCGAAGAGCGAGAGTGCGTTAAGGAGAAACTTGATCGAAGAGCAGCTGACAGCGTTAAAAAAAAATAAAAAATCAGGGGGTGGTTGTTCACCATATGAATCAGGAAGATGAGAACGTCATGCCTGCCCCCCCCCCCCCAAAAGGCCCTTTCGATGAGGCAACGAGCGCTCCGGCCTATATCACGAATCTATAATTTGCACCATGAGGGTAACAAAAATAGTCGAGACCACAGCCAGAGCGGGAGCGAGTCGAAGGACCCAGATCAGTTCCATACTAGACTTGAACATAAGTGCGTCGGCATGGCGCTTGGCTTCGCAGAGCGCTTTGAATCTGATTTCCCCCTCCCTGACTTTGCTGGACGATTAGTCCTCCCGGTCCTAGTCTCGGTTCCAGCGTCGACCATTTTTACATGCGAAGCCCTACCTCGTCCTTCACCTCCCTTGGAACTGCTCCTTCCAGCCGCCCTTCTCGTATAACCAAAGCGCCTCGATCGCATACGCCCGACTTCCCCGGTGTCCTTGGCCCTCGGGGACCCCGGCTGCCTCAAGCAGAGTGTCTATAACCCTATTCTCTTGTGCACTACCCCAGATGCCACGCGCAACTTCGGCCTCGCCATTTCCCCAATCCCCCTTGCCCAGTCTGTACAGTATCCGGCCCAGCGTCTGAAAGGCCACACACCTCTGTGCTGGTACGGCGCTCCTCGCCAGCCTCCCCAGTTCCGCGATCGTGTACCCTGCTGCCTCAGGCGCCTCGCCGTGGTGATGCAGGCCCTTGCTGACCGGGATACTTCTGCTCTTGGCGGGCGAGAGGAGGCGGCCTTTGAAGTCGAAGCGCAGCGCAGAGATGGGAAGAGAGGTCTGGCCCGGGTAATAAGGGGACTCGCGGTCGGCAGTGGAGTGAGGTGTTGGTATGGGCGCCATCCAGGCGAGCTTGGAAGGGTCGGCGGGCAGGCTGGGGAAATACTTCTGGTGCAAGGTCTCGAGGAAGTCTGGGTCGGCAGGGTCGAGGTCGGGGAGCTGTTTCGGCTGGGGAAAATGTGTGGTGTTCGCGGCGAAGGTATCTGCGCTCGCGGCGGAGGGGGGAGGTGGTTGCGACGCCGCCTCGAAGAGACCGGAGGGTGGTACTGGTGGTTCTGCGCCTTCGTCAAAGCGGACGGTCTTGCGAGGCCCGTCTGCCTCTTTTGCGGGTGGCACAGCAGTGGTATCGCCTATCACGATCGCAGGAGCCTCCTCTGCCTTGGCCCCGGACGGCTCGTCGAACGGCGAGGCTGAGGTGTGGTCATCGATATTTGCCCTCTTTAGCAGCATCTGGACTATCGAAGGGTCGAGCCGCTCGAGCAGCTCCCGCCGCTCCTCCTCTATCTGCCCCGGTGACATGGACGAGAGCAGATCACTGTTCTCCTGGTCTATTCTCCTCCTCTCTTCCGAAGCGGCACTATTGGCCGATACTGCAGGTTTCTGGACCCGGGGGGGGACATGCTGTTGTTCTGTAGAGGCGCCACCGTCTGCCCCTTGACGCCCCTGCTTGAAGGCTGACACTCTCGTTCGTTTCTTGTGCTGAGGAAAGCCGTCGGCGGCAGGTTTCGGCTGGGGGAAGCTCGGGGCGTTGACGGCACCGACCTCCTTCTCCTTGATATCGAGGACGAAGTTCATTTTCGCGGGAAACCTAGAGGCAACAAGAAGTTCGTGGGTGTCTGCCCGAGGAGCTCGTTGGCGGGGATGAGGTTCTGGAGGCTGCGTCACGTCGACAGAAGAAAAGACCAAAGGCCCGTCAGATCTTATCTAATCGCTGCCTGCCACAAGAAGACGGCGACCCGCAGGGGCTGCTGAACCATATCTGTGAAGGTTTTTAAGGTTTCCCAGCATGCCAGCGGGGCCGGTCACTTGCATTAGCGCCGATCTCGACGGACGAGGGCTTGTGAGACCGTACTACGCATGTACAGAGTAGATCCAGGGGCAAGTGTTTGGGGGGGGGGGAGGATCCTTAACACCCGATTCTTGTTGTTCTGCGCCAAATACTTCCAAGCCTGCCCTGGCTTCCATGTGCCATCATGAGAGGACACCCTAAGGAAAATCAAAAATCAAAATGCACCTTTTGCGCTGAGCACCTGGTCGCCATCCTCACCCTGTGGGTTGTGCAGGTTGCCAGGAGCCCTTCACATCTGCTAGCCAGAAGAGCCGAGGAACAGGGGAGGACTTCTCAAGTGCAGACCGGGTACTTGAAGGTTTAAGCCCCCCTGGAACGGTCCTAGTCACTTGTGGCAGGTGATCCGCTGTACCATGGGATAGTCGTGTCACATAGCGTGCAGCAGCTAGTCCATGTGCGCGGACCACCGGGATTGGAGACAGGTACCGCACATACGAGCCCTGAGGAGCCAGCATTGATGATCCAATTTTCCTGGCTGAAAGGGCCTAAAGGTGTGAGGTATAGCTTTCCAGTAGAGTGACCGCTGGGTTCTATCTTTGATCTGTAGCTGCGCTTTAACTGCTGAATCAGCCGACAGTAAGAAAGAAAAAAAAAAAAAAAAAAAAGAAAGAAAGAAAAGGAACAAGGAAAAAGTTCAAGACCTAGTAGGCTGGACTAATCCAGGCGGGCTTGCTGCTGGTTCACTTTCACCCCAAGGAACTGAGGTGGCACTTGCTCACTCCCTTCTGCTCGGGACAGCGTGGATTCCAGCAGCATGGCATTCCGGATGCATAAAAAGCTCCTACATGCTCCCGTCTGGCCCGTCCACCCTCGATCTCTGACGTCTACGCCTGACCAGGGGAAATCACCGGCTCGGCTCGTGAGGACGAAGCTGCCTTGGGCTCTTGGAACGCTGATGCATCTTGATCCTCCGCCTGTCGATCTGGACTGCATCTTTCTGAGTATGTGTGCCTGGAAGCCAGGATATCTGCGAAACCCCCTGGAATAACATTTGCTGTCAATACGTGCACCTGGCTAGCGATACCGCGAAAGTTAAGCGTCAGTCATGATTTCAGTTTCGTGGTTGTGCAGTGGCGCGACAATACCGTCAACCCTGCCGGCAGCACTGGGAAGAAGTCTGGCAATTTTCACGGTGCCGTTGTGCTGGCTTGGGGAGCAACAAAGAAGGTCTGGTCCTGCGGCCCTCCGTGCCTGAGCCTTCGTATGCAAGGTAGGAGGCTGTCTCTAGGGATATGAAAGGGTAGGTGCCTAATGAGGACGTGAGGAAGAGACAACGCATGCGGCTTGCGATCGACCCCTCTGCGGCTATTACGTAAGTCCCTCAGCCTTGTCAGTCCCACTCCCGGGGGCCGTGGGTCCCCAGTCTGCATGTGGAGGTTTTGATGGTCCCTGACTCCGTACTTGGAAAAGCGACACGAGTTGCTGCCGTGTACACCCACTGCAGAATCCTGCATGTACCGTGGTAGTCTCTGGACTACCTGGGCTAGGAGGGTGGGGTCACCCATGTCTTCCCGCGAGATGGCTTGATCTTCATGTGAGGCTATCGCCGGCTGGCATCTCCATGGTTGCCTCGTCGAATGGAACACAGGCCGTTGAGATGGTTCTCCTGCGCCGACCTGCCTGCGACCTGCATGGCCAAGGCCGTTTGGCGTTCCTCCTATCTCCCTGGGCCCCCCCCCCCCGGATCCGGGTTATATTGCTGAGTTTATCGTGACGGCCACAGCCCTGCCAGCTGATGTGCGGCCTGTCTCCCCCTCGTGTTGCAGCGACTTCCCCGTGGTCAATCCTTCTTTGGTGGTTTGGCGGTTTGGCCTGGTCTGGTCTGGTCTGGTCTAGCCTGTCCGCCCTGCCTCTCCTTGTCTTGTGTTGACTCTCTCGTTCACCCAGGTTAGTCAACCCGACCTGTCACTCTCATGTCCATCCCGGACCCCATGCATCTCCATCCGTCCATCCATTTCCCGACCTGATGTCCCCCCCCGTCCACATTCCCCATCCTCTGGTTACGACACCTCTCCGCCCTAGCGCTGGTGGTTCCCTGGGATGTTTTAGACTCGTGCGCGTTTATTAACACCTTTGGGTTTTGCCCGGCCGCCCCCCCTTACAGCAGCAGTTGGACTCTATTCCGACCCGTCGTCGTGTTCCCGTCCTGTCCTGTCCTGTCCTGTCCTGTCCTGTCTGTCTGTCTGGTGGTGGTCAGGGCCCCGGTTTTTCCTGTCAAGCTGTTCCATTTCATAGCTCCTAAAAAATTACACCGTCCCGGCCAGACAACGTAACCATCTCCAATCTCGTTTTCACCAACACTAGGCCGCCTCCCAATCTCACCATTTCCCAACTCTCTCCCCTTTTCAACACACAACACATCACCACCAATTCCTGGTGTTCTCAATGCAAATCCCTCAACCACCACCCGCGCGATCCGCTCTGCACCTCAAAAACCCGATCTGCATGTGCAACAGGCCCGGCTGAATTGTTTCGTCTTTTTTATTTCGTCTTTCGGCCCCCGCCTGGCACCCTTTTCCACATCTGCATCCGGCCCAGACGGGCTCGACAACCTGCGGTCGGCCTCCTTTGAGGTTATTCGGACAACAGCTGGAGTGCAGCGCCCCCCCCCCCCCCCAGCCCAGAAACCCGGGTCCCCACATTGCCTGCCCCTGCTCCTTTGATACCGTCCATAAGCGGCCACCACGCCTGGCCCGTCCACGTCCCCCACCCGACCTCACTAACAGCAAACCCCGCCGTGCTCGGTCAGAAACCCCAACTTCACTGTTAGGGCATTTAAACACCACCCCACGACCCGATTCACAACGACGGCACCTGGCCACTGCGGCATGCCAGGCCTTCTAAATCGGGACATTGTTGTGTTACAACTGTAATAGTCCACTTCTACTGCCAGTCTGCGTATTTCCAAAGACCAAAAGAAAAAAAGAAAAAAAAAAAAAAAGAAGAAGAAGAAAAAGGGGAGGGGCCCATCACCGACCTGGGCCTCTTTTGTACGACTATTTTATTTCCCCACGAGCCGGCGACCCACGAACAGAGTTTCAGCAGCAACGGGTTCACAGCGCCGACCAGAGGAGGAACCCTCCTGCCAACGACCCTCACGACGACGGCTTCTGAGGTGTCCCATGCTCACCAGAGAACATAACCACCCATCCACCCAATCACGACCTGATAATACCCTAGACCCTGGACCTCCCATCGCCGACGCGGCCACTGTCGACGCACCCTGGCGCACCCACACGGCTGCACCTGTCACTTGTCGCGCCCCCCAAAAAAAAGCAGGGTAGGGTACCTGTCTGGACCTGAGCATCCGCGGCGGTGGGGAAATGGCCATGCGTGCATTTAGCTCCTCGCCCACTTCCCTGTCCTCGCCTCCCGCGAGCTCCATCAGCAACCCAGCCTCGCCCTCTCACCTCAACCGGGGCCGAGCCAATATTGATATGGACGAGATTGTCGTCGATACTGCCGGTGGTCCTCGATTCGGTGTCATGGCTCCCCCACAACCTCCGCCTCCCAATGTGCCCCTGACTGCCGCGGGGCTGCCCAGAAAGAAGCCCGGCCGGAAGCCTGGTAGCACCGTCAAGCCAAAAGTGAACCCCGACGGCACCCCCATCGTGGAGCCTCCCAAGGCCCGCAAGCCTCGCAAGCCTAGGGATCCCAATGCGCCGCCGGTCCAGCGCAAGCGGAAGGCCGCCACGCAGGACAGTGACGGCGGGCAGACCGATGCACCGCCTGCTGCCCCCGCGGGCCTCCAGCAGCCCAAGGTTGCCGAGCTGGCCTCCATGCGCATGGAGGTGGATTCCATCAGACCCGCGGCTGCATCCAGCTCCCCTGGTGTCACCGGCAGCCACCAGCCCAACCCGGCAAAGATGCCCAAGCGGGAGGGCATCATGTCTTTGTTGAACGACGACCCGCCACCACTACCACCGCCACCTGCACCAGCCGCCCCGGTCCGAATGGCCTTTGACCCTGTGCGGTCCTCCAGCTACGATCCGGTCCGGGAGACGATGGTCTCCCGCGACCCCTACGGCACTGCCGGCCTGTCCTCCCCTCGGGCTCCCAGCTCGATGCCCAACCGGGCAAGCGCCTCGCCCTCCATCTCGAGCCTGGTCGACCCACCAGTCGCCCCCAAGGTCGTCTCTCCCACCACTGGCCACGCGTCCTTCCACATCGCCCAGCCTCGGTTCCAGGAGCCGGGCTCCCTCCCGGCCACGCCGTCCCAGCAGCCACGCAAGGACACGCCATCCCTGTCCTCTGTGGCGCCCAAGCCGGCCGCCGTCGAGGTCAAAGAGTCCGCCGCCCCCCCGCTGATGCCACAGCCGCCCCAGGCAGCAGGGTCATCCAAGGCGGCCGCCCCTACCGACAAGTCCATGGCGCCCCCGGCAACCGTGCCCGCGCCGTCGAAGAAGATCGCCGCCGTGCAGGCCCAGACGCGCAAGGAGAAGAAGGCCTCCTCCGCGTCGTCATCCCCGAAGATGGGCAGCCTGAAGAACGCACTGCCCGACATCCCACCCCTCCCAGGCACATCCAGCGACCGGTCGATTCTCGACTTCGGCAAGGCCGCCCCCGGCGAGGAGCTCGATGCGCCCTCGATCGTCATCAACATCCCTCTGAACGGCGAGTCAAACAAGTACATCAACTTCATGCGGCTCGCCGAGGAGAAGTACGGGTGGGACGCCCTGCACCCCCGCCAGGCCGCAGACCGCGAGCGCAAGGCCCGCATCGCCGCTGCCTCGGCCGCTCTCGAGAAGCAGCAGTCCGGCCGCGACTCCGCCGAGGAGGAGGACCCGGACTTCAACAACGCCGCGAGTGATGACGAGAATTCTAATGTGGAGATGGGTGGCATGGGCAACAACGGTGGCCAGACGAGCGGTGCTGATGCCACGGCCCCCGAGAAGCCCAAGCGCAAGAAGAGGAACTGGCGTGAGGATGAGTACGACAAGGAGGATGACTTCGTCGACGACTCGGAGATGTTGTGGGAGCAGGAGGCCGCGGCCGTCAAGGACGGCTTTTTCGTCTACAGCGGCCCTCTGATTCCTGAGGCCCCCAAACCTCCTGCTAAGTACGTCCTACCATCCTCCCCTTCCCCGACCCCGTGTTCGCAATAATCGATCCTGACCATGCCTCAATAGTGACGGCGCACCCAAGCGAGGACGCGGAGGACGACGTGGCGGCGGTCCCGGCTCACGGGGAGGCCGAGGCGGCGCTGAGGGCGGCCGCGGCCGCGGTGGTGGTCCTGGTTCCCGCGGCGGCACGACCACCCGCAAGCCACGCATCACGAAGCTCGAGAAACAGCGCATGGAGTCGGAGAAGGCCGAGCGCGAGAACATGGCCAAGGCGGTCGCGTCCAAGTCGGGCGGCAACAACAGCACCAGCGCCAGCAGCAACGCAGGCTCGTACGGCCTGCTGCAGGGCCTCGCCGGCCCCAGCGCGCCCGTCCCGTCCCTGTCCGCCGGGCTCGGCGCCGGTCTCCTCGTCAACCAGTAGGATGGGTCGATGCAGGAGCACCTCGCCGTGGCTTAGGGGCCACATGGTGAATGCCCCGAACCGAACAGCCGTGGTGGGCGTCCCGGTCTCGGTGCGGCAACTCGGCGTGAACGTGGAACTCCTCGCGGCAGACCAGCCCACCCCTCGGGATTTTACCGCGTCGACATGCCAGGCGGGCATTGCGTTGACTAAATTACTACCAAAACGAATTGGACGGATAGCACGAGGTCGGTCTCCAGGCAGGCACACTCCACGGCTCGGACTAGTGCAGCTTGCACAGACTCGGGCCATCACCATGTGGGATGGATGCTGCAAGGCCGGCATGGTCTACGACGAACGAGAGGCCAGAATATTGTCTCGATGATACGGCTCTAGAAGAGACAGGCGGGCGTTTGACAAGCATGTTCTAGAGAAAGGCTGTGAGACTCCTTTCGGGACTGGCCCTTCATCTGCATCGGTTACTGAGAGAATTGCTGGCGTTTTGATGGAGACACAATTCTTTTCCTTGTTATCACGGCATTTACGGATTGGTTGGCGGATCGCTACGGGTTTGATTTTCTTCATTGCAGATGAGAGAGAGACGGGAAGGTGACGAAAGGAGGCGTCGGGATGTATTGTTTATAATACCTGAGCCTTCTCGAGCGGAGGGTGTAAGAGGGGTCTTTGCACAAACCTGTCATGCCTACCTGGCTTTCACTGTGGCTATTGGTAAAATGCTCAATCGGCTTAGGTCTCAAATCATTCCTGTACGCCTCTCTTGTCCTTGTCCTTGTCCTTGTCCTTGGCCTTGTCCTTGGCGATATGTCATTTACTTGAGGTGGGTGACAAGATTTGTCTGGAGGAGGAGGCACGGATTTCTGCGGAGTTCCTGCACAGAGAACACACCCGGCCTGCCGACTCGGCAATGTACTGACCTCGGCCGGCAGACCCCTGCCGCTCCTGCCTGCCACCTGCATAGCATAGTACATAGCAATATCAGTAGTAAGTACAGGAGTACTATGGTAGCTTGCAGCTTCCACGAGCGCCAAGCAGAAACAAAGCTAAAGACCAGCCCCACCCAGCCTGGCCTCGCCTGGGCGCGTCAACTCACATCTGGACCAACAGCCCTCGCCCTCTCTCTCTCTGTGTGTGTGCTTCACGACGCGACTGCAGACCCAACACTGAATCATTGCGCATCATGTATTGCCTCTGAATCCTTGGCCGCTTGATACTCCATTTTTGTTTGGTTCTTGCAACAAGCTGAGAACCTGTGGGTTAGCCATTTCATCACCACTGCTCTCCGTGCAAGTCTACAGCCCGCCTTATCATTGTCTCGTTCCACTGCGCGTCGCATTCCACCTCTGCGTCCATCTACTACCAGACCGTTCAACGACCAGCGAGTCTAGCCTGCGCGCGCGCGCACGCTCCCACCCACCCACCCGCCCGCCCAAGCACATAAGGCTGAGCGTGAGACCCTGCCACGTCGGCACGCGGGACACCTCGTGCCCCGATATCTCATCACACGAAAAGACCAAATTACCTTGCCTATCCGGCCGGGGCACAGGTCGCCCCCCTCCCCCCCCCCCCCGCCCACGATGGACGACGCGGCCCTCGAGGGCCTGCTGGTCGCGACGGTGCGCGAGCTCTTCTCGGGCCCCGACAGGGACGAGCTGTCTGTGAATAACGTGCGCAAGATGGCCGAGGCGGAGAACAGGCTGGCGAGCGGGTTCTTCAGTTCTGCGGAGTGGAAGGGGCGGTCGAAGGCCATCATCAAGGAGAAGGTGGTAAGTGTAACAGCCCTCCTGCCGTGCCCCACGTCCCCTCCCGCCCCGGGTGGGTGTTCTCAAATATCCTCCTGCGTCCGCTCTTGATCTTGCGCAAGGTGGAGTAGACTGTATGGGGCATGGGACGGGGGCTAATGTGTTCTGATACGGAACAGGACGAGCTCATGGAAGCCGAGAAGAGTGCCGCCGCGTCTTCGCAGATCACGCCGCCCGAGGAGGAGGAGGAGGAGGAAGAGGTTCCCAAACCGAAGAAAGTGCAGCAGAAGAAGAGTGGCGCAAAGGCTGCTCCGAAGAAGGCCACACCGAAGAAGGCCGCACCGAAGAAGGCCGCACCGAAGAAGGCCGCACCGAAGAAGGCCGCACCGAAGAAGGCCGCCCCAAAGCAGAAGAAGCAGCCAAAGCCGAAGGACGAATCCGACGAATCAGAGCTGAGCGAACCAAGCGAGCCGAGCCCCGGTGAGGAGAAGGATTACTTGGAAAAGGACGAGATCCCTAAACGGAAAACACTGCAGAAGGGGAATGGCGCGAGAGCCGCCCCGAAAAAGACGGCGCCCAAGAAGGGTGCGCCAAAGAGAAAACAGCAGCAAAAGCCGAAGGACGAATCTGACGAGTCAGAGCTGAGCGAGCTGAGCGAGTCGAGCCCCGAGGAGGAGGACTACTCGGAAGAGGTTACGCCCAAGAAGAAGCAGCAGAAGCAGACGAAGCCGGTGGCACGTGGCCGCAAGCGCAGAGCTGCTTCCGACGACGAAGACGAGGATGCACCTCAGGCTTCGGAGCCCAAGGCGAAGAAGGCCAAGCCTCGAGGGCGCAGGAACAACGCAGCAGAATCGGACGACGATGGCGAGAAGGCTCCTCGAGCCGACAAGAAAGACCCGCCGGTGGCTGATCTCCCCAGTGGTGACACCGAAGCGGTCGAGTCACCCACAGCCGCTAAAGACAAAGATGACGACAGTAGCTCGTTATCCTCCATCATCGACGACGAGCCTCCACCCAAGAAGAAGCGCAAGTCAAAGGAGCCTGCGCCCGCCAAGACCGGTCAGGACGACGACGATTCCAGCGAGCTGTCTTCGGTGGTTGACGATGAGCCTCCGGCAAAGGGGAAGCGCGAATCCAAAGAACCGGCAGCCAAGAAGGCGGCAGGCGGCCCCAAGGGACGTAAGACCCCCGCAGAGGACCTGTCGCCCGACGACGCGGAGATCAAGAAGCTCCAGGCACAGCTGGTGAAGTGCGGCGTCCGCAAGATCTGGGGTATCGAGCTGAAGAAGTTTGGCGACGATTCCCAGGCCAGGATCAAGCACCTGCGCGACTTGCTGCGGGATGTTGGAATGGACGGTCGGTTCAGCGAGGCGAAGGCTCGGGAGATCAGGGAGAGGAGGGAGTTGGCCAAGGAGTTGGAGGCGGTGAATGAGATGAATGATCTCTGGGGCAGTACGGGCAGGGGACGGAGAGGTGCGGCCCCGAGGAAGAATCTGAGGGAGGAGAGCGATGAAGATGATGAGGATGAGACTGGCGGTGTGGAAAAGAACAGGGCGCAGACAAAGTTTGGAACGGATGGTGCCAACGATGACGAAGATGAGGACAGTGATGCGCCCAATGGTGGCGCGCGACGAAGGAAGGTCAGGCCAGAGCTAGCATTCCTGGGGGACGACGATAGTGACTCGGACTGATGAGGACACTACGACGGCAGAGGCCCTCTCTGACGGAAACGCGTCGACCGACCGTTTCCACGAAAAGTCACTGATCCTCGAACCAGGTCTTTCGGCCTAAGGACGCCTCTGAAGAGGGGAGAGAGGAGCAGCATCTTGTTAACGTCTAGTTTGCTTTCGTCTCGGATGCGTGTAACATAACCCGAGCATCGCATTGACGAGTAATATTTGGCTCGAGCATCCATCAATAGCAATGAAGCATATTTACGGCCTCATATCTCGTCTTATCCCGCCTTGAACTGGTAACGTCCAGCCTCGTCATCTCGTGGCGTTCATCCTCTGCGCGATCAAGCTGAAGATAGCGACGGAACCCATGAAGAGGACTGCGTTGTAGAACTGTGCGGCAACGTCGGTCAGCCTCGGCCAGGCATGTGGGAAGTGGGAAAAGTGTATGAGGGGGGCCGACGGACAGCTTTCCGCGAGACCTCCCTCTCCTCGTCATCGGTCCTGGCCTCGATGAAGAGCCTCCGCAGGTTGGGAAAGTTAGCCTGGCAACAAGACGGGTCAGTATGCGGTGATGACTCGGCTATGAGGGTTCTGAGAGGAGGCACCATTCTGAGTTGAAGGCAGTGGTGGGAGAGGGCGGATGAGGCCGAGTGGCGATCTAGGGTGATTTCTCCCGGGTGAGGCAGGCCTCAGAAGTGAATCCCGATTTTGTTACGATAGATTGCAACCACGCTGAAGGCCCCCCCCTTTTTTTTTTCTTCTTCTCTTCTTTTTCGGGACAGCCTTGAGCCGGGTGGTCCCGAGGATGGTGCAAGAAGTTCTTCTGGTGAGCAGGGTGGGCTGAACCGTTGGTGGACCTCAAGCGTCGAGACTCTTTGTGTTCCGGAACGCTGAGGGAAGCACGGTGTGCATCTTGATGTGTGTGGTCAATGCCGAGCGAAGCGATGGCTTGGATGGATAGTTCTGCCGTTACATCGTATGCATCCTGTCTTGGGATATGGTTTTGGTTGGGGGGGGGGGGTTTTTAATGGTTTTTTTTCCATCTTTATATGCTATCCGTCGAAGGCCATCCCGCAGGGCAGGATTGCATATGCAGGTCGTCACCTGGCCGGTCCCCGCCCTGGGTGAGTCGAGTGGGCCCACCTCCCCACCCCAAGCGCACTAGCGAATCGCAACACAGAGAACGTCCGTAGCAGGCCTGCTGCTAGTTTTCGGAATGAGCCCGCCAAAAATGATGCCAGCTCTGGACCACGCCCTGTTCACCAACCTCCAGGCCTCACCCCCAGCGTGAGCCTCAGCAGCCACCATGATATTAAGGAGCGCGGCCCTGCGGCATGGTAAGGCCCGCGCATGCTGACACCACTGATCCTGCACATGCTGACGTCTTCCAACCCCCCAGGCCGCCAGGCCCTCGCAGCACCATCGAGAGCATCAGGCCTCCGCGCCCTCGCGACAGACGGGCGCCAACCACCCCTCCCAACAGCCTATGCCGAGCCCCCTCCGGCACCCACCACCCAGACCGCCGACCCAGCAGGCCCCTTGTCCTCCTCCGCACCAGACACCGCCACCGAGCCCGCCGCGGCAGCGCCCCTCTGGCAGGTCCCCACCGCCTCGCCCATGGCCCTCTGGAACCGCCAGAAGCGCGTCAGGGTCGACAAGCGCATCGTGGAGAACTTCAGGAGGAAGGAGGCGTTCGACGAGAAGATCGGCAGGCTGGGCTCCGTGGTCGAGCGGCGGTTCGAGCCCGCGCGCCTCCTGCAGGACCCCCCACGGCCCGAGGACGTGACGCTGGAGCTGCTCATGTCGGCGCAGTGCCACATGGGCCACCACACGTCGCTGTGGAACCCGGCGAACCAGCGGTACATCTACGGCGTGCGGGCCGGGATCCACATCATCTCGCTGGAGGAGATCGCGGCCTCGCTGCGGCGCGCCGCCCGCGTCGTCGAGGAGGTCGCGTACCTGGGCGGCCTGATGCTGTTCGTGGGGAACCGCAAGGGCCAGATGGAGGTCACGGCGCGGGCGGCCGAGCTGGCGGGCGCGTGCCACCTCTTCTCCAAGTGGGTCCCGGGGACCATCACGAACCGGGACCAGATCCTGGGCAGGGAGGAGCTCAAGGTTGTGGACGAGAGGGACCGGACGCTGCCCGGGTTCGAGGCCCACCTGCTCGAGAGGCGGCCGCTCATGCCCGAGCTGGTGGTCGTGCTGAACCCGCTCGAGAACTACACCCTCCTGCACGAGTGCGCCCAGGAGAACATCCCGACGATCGGGCTGATCGATACGGACGCCGACGCGACACAGGTGACGTACACGATCCCCGGGAACGATGACAGGTGGGTCCCTCCCCCCCTTCCCCCCCCGCGGTGTCTCTCACGGGACCGAAGGGGGAGAGAGAGAGAGAGAGAGAGAGAGAGAGAGAGAGAGAGTGCGTGTGTGTGTGAACTGGGGTTGTCTGTCCCTGTGCTAACAAATGCGCGCCTGAACAGTCTGAGATCCGTGAGCGTCATCGCTGGGGTGCTGGGCCGCGCGGGCGAGCGCGGGCAGAAGAGGCGCCTCGCGGATGCCGCCAAGGCCCTCTGCACGTGGAGGAACCCGGGCGACATCGCGAGGTGGATAGCGAAGGCCGCTGAGGCCAAGAGAGGAAAGGAGGAGGCTGGCGAGAAGGGTGGGGAGGGCCGATCTGAGGCCGTCGAGGGTGATGACAAGGACGTCAGTGCAATCATGGAGCAGCTCCGGCTGTGAGCGGGCAGGTGAGAGTTCTGCTTGTAGACGAGCCCCGTCAAAATGTTACTACGTCAGGTCCATGGAAGAAGTGCCACCCGGCAGATGGCGTCCCAGATACTGCAGTGACCGTCCCGACGACGCATGGTCAAGCCGCCAAGACCGTGTCGTTCCCTGACCGCCTATGCTTGTTCGCCGCAATGAGGGTTCGTGGATGGGTTCCGAGCCCGCCCAGGGCCGACCAAGCTCTCGCCTGAGTAGTATATGAGCCTGTGGAAAAGGACCAAGGGGTGGAGGGAGGTGGGGATCTAGGACTCGTGCTTGGAGCTCATCGCTGGTGCCCCTCCAAACCTCGTACGTACCCCTCGAGTCGGAGTAAGCTACTCATAGAGCCTGTCTACATGGGTGTTGTCAGCCGGACACACCGTCCCGGACATCCATTCATGCATCGCCGCGGTAGGCCGACCTCTGGAGTCTGTATACATGACACTGTATCCGTCTATTCTGCTCGACAATGAGCCGGAGCTCGGACGCAGTCGCACGACGTGACAACCCAGAGTAGAGGTAGCAGAGGGCTTAGTCAACCCTAGCATGCCATTTTAGAAAGAGGGCAGGACAGACGCCCTAGGGCCTGGAAAATCGGCGACTCGACGGTGCATTGAGTGTGGACAGAAAACGGAGAAGGGAAAGGGGGTTTTGTTTTATTTCTTTTTTTATTATGCTTTCTATAAGTCTAGGTCTGAAAAAAAAAAAAAAAATTTACAGCCTGAAAAGCTACCCTCTATATAAGGGGGTGGTGCCATATGCAGACCTGCGCCTGACAGGCCAAGTTACCACCCACTACAACATTATATGTAAATCAAATTGATACCGTATAGAACTACATTTCCAGAGTACTAGACCAACTTAAAGTCCCTTATATCGCTTTTCTAGAACTGTCTGTCAACATTATACTTCTTACCCACGTCTTACAGCATCTATTTATTTTCCCTGCCTCTACGACCGAACCGGGTCTCGAAATCTAACTGCGTTGTTAGGTATTCAAGATCAGTGAGAGTCGTTTAAGGAGATTATAACGAATCAGCTGAAAGGGTTAGATAGATGTAGATCTATAGGCATGATAGTAGGTCCTCAGGAAGATATCGGTATTCTTCGAGTAATTTAGGGTTTATACAGGTCAAGGTATTCTTAGAGTTCGTTTTGATCAATTTTGCTGGTGTAATACGCTGCGAGGGCTCTTCTAGTCCTCTCCAGGACCATGATGGAGGAGAGTGTCAAATTGTTGCTTGTTCTCTAATCTCAATCTAGCTAGTCTCTGACCCTTTCAGGTATTTTTATATCTATTATTTCTACCCTGCACAGTCAGGGCTGAAATGGGTCGGTCCGGGTTCGTGAACTGAGGTCTGTCTTGATCACAACCTTGTTTTGTATATCTCAGACAAAGTTAAACTGAGTTCGCGCGCTGGCCTGCTTCTTGTTGTCTATAAGCGAACATGTCTCTACAGCTATAATAGTGTTAAAGGCAATTATGCCTTCATCTGATAGAATAAATTTATTAGTTGTAGTAGATATGCATTACCATTTATACGTACTGTATTGCTTGAGCAGATTTCGTAGGTCTAGCACTAATTCCTGTGTGATAGATATATTCACATCGAGAACATGCTGATCTCTTTTGGTGTTATTTGAGCCTAATCTGTCACAAGGCGACAGATTATAGTTCAGACCGAAACTAGCCTAGTATATCAAACAGCCTATCCTAGCAATCTCAGCTTCCAAAATCGGAGGCTGAGTAGGTGAGTAGTCTTGAAATGGCGTAAGCTATGGAGGGTGAGATTATTATCGTCGGTAGCAGTCTGCTAATGCTTGCAGAATTCATCCGCCACTTCTGCAGGTTGTTGTCCTAAGCCTGGCCATAACTATCAATGCTGATGTAGGGTTGGCAAGCAAAATATTGACATCATGATTTCAAGAAAGCTAGTGGATTGTCTGACCTCCTTCTGAGGGAATTCCCGTCCATTTATAAACTTACTTGGTTGTATACGACTACGCCAATCAGCTAGGCATAATTTCCCTTCGCCACGCTACTGGAAACACAGTCTTGACACCTTCCAGCTCAGCGCTATATGAGATGCACTATGCCTATAGGGCACATTGATTGGGGGTGTAATGAATGCAGCACAACGTTGTCTTTTTTGTTGCATCTGGAGACTACGAAAAACACTAGCCAAAGTCCCATCGATGGAAGCGAGTATCAGACATGCAGGCTAACTTGCTCTGCCCGGATGTATGCCTCATCTACGCATGTACGAGGCGTTTCGGCGGCTGACGTGTATATTGAGGGGGCAAAAGGGGGCTGGAAGTTGGAAGGCCGGCGGAGTAAAAAGAGGCGCAGCGATTGCCTCCAAACAGTTTCCCTTTAGCCCGTCTTCTACATTGCTTTCCCAAAGCCCAATCTTGAATGATACTGAAACTAAGGTTCATATACCCTCATCATTCCAAAAAAAGTAAATCGCTCATTATAGCAGCTGTATGTCCTTTTTTTGAGTCACTCTCAGCCAGCCCCTTGCTCTGCACGCCCTGCACGAGCCGAGTCTTGTTCGCCGGCGGACCGGAGCCGACGATGACATACACGAAACTGCAGCGGACGGACTACCACGTCGCCTGGATCTGCCCTGTGGCGAACCTCGAGCTGTTACCGTCGCGCCTGATGCTCGATGAGGAACACCAGTCCCCTTCCTACGATGCAGCGTACGACGACAACACCTATATATGTGGCACGGTCGCGGGCCACAACGTCGTCCTCGTCACCTGCCCCCAGGGGATGACGGGCAATGTCAACGCCGGCCATGTGACAGGCTCGCTATTCAGACCATTTCCCAATATCAAAATGGCGGTCCTGGCCGGCATAGGCGGCGGCGTGCCCCGCCCCGGCCCTCCGACTAACCCGCTGGAGGATGTGCACCTGGGAGATGTTGTCGTGGGGTGGCCCGGGGATGGGAAGCCAGCCTGTGTCTATTTTGAGTCAGGAAGGACAAAAGTGAATAGGGAACTTGAGCTGCTCGGCACCTGGACAAGCCTCTGCAGCTGGGAATGATGAGAATGGCGAGAAAGTGATGGCCCTGCTTCTCAACCGGCGGGGAGACGAGATTATAATCACTGAAGAGGTGGTAAAGGCTGCAGCTGGGAATAGCAAGGTAGTGATGGCGCTGCTTCTCGGTCGGCGCAGTGACGAAGTCAAGATGACTGCCGAGGCTGTCGAAGCAGCAGCTGAAAATGCTGGGAATGGGAGAGAAGTGATGGAATTGCTCCTCGATCAGCGCGGCGATGAAGTTACAGCAGCAGCAGGAACACACGGATTTGGTGAAGTTTCCATGGCTTCTAGCCAATGGCTTTCGCCATCTTCCAACTTATATTCAACGCTGCCTTCAACCAGCCAATGTGCCTCGTCAAGGACCTCCCTGCCCTGATATATGACCATAGCTTCCGGCCGCATTCTCGCACGACGCGAAAATACTCGCGTCGCCATCGTTCGATAATACAATCAAGCTCTGGGATATCGTGATGGGCGCTTGTATGCGACACTCGAGGGTCATAGTTCTTCGGTCAACTCAGTCGCCTTCTCGCACAACGCGAAAATACTTGTGTTAGCATTGCTCGGTAGTATAGTCAAGTTCTGGGGTATTGCGACGGGCGCCCGTCTCGCGACCACTGTCCGCGTCGGCACATCTATGTCTCACCTCGCATCATGCCGGCTTCATCAGCTGCTCAGCTTACCGGTGTCGATGAAGGTAATGGGCTGCTACGGAGTTCGGGGGACATGCATTTGGTCTGGACGACGGACAGGACCTTCCTCAAGCCGATCCCACTGTTTCTGCTCGAACCCTCTTGCTGGAATGGCCACCTCTCGTGCGAACAGGACTGCCCGTTCTCGAACAACACGGAAAACAACGTGCAGACAGGGTCGGAGTACAAATAGTCTTATATGGTTGAGCAACAGGGACAGCGGGAAAGCGTGCGGATCGATGGCCGTCCTTGTTACTAAAAGCAACGACGCTATGAAACTGATCACAGGGTTGTATATCGCGGCAGCAGCAGAATCCGCAACCACATCACTATCGGAGATCCATTCTCTTCCCTTGAGCTGGGCTGGGGTGGGATATGCGACAGGCTATCTAAAGCCCATTCATTGTCTCCCGTCCCTGGGTTTCTAAACCTTCTCTTCTTATAGTATACCGCTTCTACCCACAATTTTATAAATATAAAATTGAAGACAAGGAAAATCAACCCAGCCGCGATAAGAGGCCCTAAGGTCGAGACGATAGTAAACCCGTACGAAGCCGATTGGAATATACGATTGGAATATACGATCTCCTGCGAGAGATGTCGCCAGTCGAGGACGCCCTCCTGGCCATCGTTTTCTGTGTGGTTCGGGCTAGGGCAGTCTTGTGAGCACGAGAGATAGTCGCCCCAGAACGATGGGCCGAGAAAGAACAGCGGGACTGGTTTGAGGAAGATCCGGCCGGTCGTCCAGACCAGATGTATATCCATGTCCTCCATAATGAGAATCTCCCGGCCTCGGATGAGCTGATAATGCAGCGGGCGGGGTGGCATCGCCCTGCCAGCTACCCGTAGCCCAATCGCAGACCGAGTTTAGTCGCTGTAGATCCAGCTCCTCCCTGAGAAATACAAGCTCGTGGATATTCGGGGCGCAGGCACGTGTTAGGCTGTTGACTCGGGCCCGGTATGATTTGGGGATGAGCGCGTCGGGCGGCCGGTGGTTTTCTGGGTGCGACGGGTCAGCGGTAATATCGCCCTCGCGCTGCAAGACGCGAGTAGGGAACGGAAGGTCCTAGTACAGAGCCTGTCAGCTTGTCTCGCCGGACAAAGTACGATGCTGGTACGATGCCTGGGTATGGTGTCTTTCCATGTCGTGTCCCTCTGAGTCGGTTTCCCGTAGCAAGAGGGGCCAGAATAAGAATCTGTGGGCACGACCCTTCAGCCATACTTGTATTGCGCAGTGGGCGTTCAACCCTGCGGCTTCGGCAACTCTCCTGATCAGCTTCTGAGGGCATCTCCTGCAGAAGGCAGACCGACAACTATATCCGTAATTCCTCCCGTTCGCCTTAGCTAACAAAGTCGATATGATCCCATCCACAGCCAAGCTCATATTTTCAAGAAGCCTGTCCAACTTGGTCATGGTTGGAGGGTTAATATTGATCTATTATTCCCGGATCCGGATCTCAGGCTGGTAATCCCATCCTTAACTACAGACCTTGACATAGTCCATCCGACCCGGGTTCGGCCGACGCTACATTGGCTTACCACATGGATTTTGAGAAGGAGACCATCGCAAAGACCTCTTTGCCAGTTGCCGAAGTGATTGGAGAGACATGGGGTTGCTTCAACGGGCGCATTTGCTTACTAGCAAAACTCCATGCTCAAGTATTGCAATTCGAAGAGCATCCTCTAGTACACCGTCTTTTCAGTTGGGATTCTTACTCTCCCAGTTTACTCAATATCTATTTAGATGCATCGCAAATACTCCATGGCTGTCCGGAAGATCTCAGCAACGGATTTCATTACACCCGGAGTGGTTCTCGTCAACGGGCCTTAGCCCAGTGGCTAAGCCAAAATTATACATCATCAATTATAGTCCTTATTTTAGGACAAGTCGCGGACGACTGTATTGACAAGTCTTTCATATATGGACTTCTTCTATCATGTACCCAACTCAGAGCTCAAGGCCTGTCATGCTGGCGCAGAGTGCGCGTCTGTAACTGGGATGTCGGTTGTATGACTATTGGCGGTGAAGAGTTGCCGGGATATAACTTCTTTCACGGTGATACAAGTAACTAGGTCGCAGCTGTTGGGGCTTTTGAATAGGTATTTCTTGAAATCAACTAATCTCTAGTTATTCGTAACCCTTTCTTTACTATGAATATCGACATCGTTTAATATAGCTTGGTTTTGCTTAGCAGCTGCAATTCTCGCTCTTTTAAGCTTTCTCGTGTCAGAATCAACTCTCCACGTAAAGCCCCAGGTGATGATATTCATAATGATAGCCATGCCAATAAATCCCATAGCTATACCGAACGATGTAGTGTACTTGGGAGCATATCTCGAGTTAAACAGCTGAGAGCCAACCGCGCCGCCTATCTGTCCGTAGCTATTTGCAAATGCTATGGCAAATGCGGACCCTGTCGCTCCCTCTGTTGTCTGTACCCGCCAAGGCCACATCATGGTGTACCTGCATAATGTTAGCCTACAGATATCATTAGAAGGATAAGTCAGGGAGTCATACCAAGCCGTGGAGAAGCCTCCTGCAATCACAGTCGCTGCGTACACACCCCCGGAGTTGGGAAATGTATACAACACCACGTAGCAAGCCTCTATTACAAGCATGAATCCGAGTGGGATGGATGGTTGGGGGAGCCGTCCCGTATCCGCGAAGATGCCGAAGATGATGGTCAAAATACATGCGAATACAGCCGGCGGTATGTTGAGAAGTTGTGCTTGAGCAATCGACCTGGACAAGATATATAAGTCTTTCAGCTTAGGCACCAAGGATAAACAATGCTTACGTGAACCCAAGATTGGCTATAACCGTAGGCTGGTAGAACGTGAGGCCAGTTGTGCCGACGGTGAAGAATGCCCAGCAAAGAAGGAACAGCCAGAGCCTTTTGTCCTTCAGAGTCGCGAAGAATTCACGCAAGTTAAAATCTTTCTCCGCAGCTCTCGGGGCATTTATAGGAAGTCTGGCTTCTATGAAGGTCTTCTCCTTCTCCGACATCCAGGCCACGTTTGAAGGAACTGCCAGTATATGTCAGGGTGGCTCTGCTCAGAGAATGTTGAATCGAGAAATCGTACAGTCGGGTAGAAAGAAGTACACAGATATCCCAAGGAAGACGGTGAAGACACCTTCCGTTAATATCATCCTGTCTACCATGTTAGAAAGTCTCTTTTCAGATGGGGTCAGGCTGCGTCACCATTTCCAGCCAGACAGTCCTCTTGCCTGCACACCATTGAAGGCAAAGGCAAGAACGCCGCTAATCACGGTGCTGAAATTGCCAAGTATGGTCACTAGAACAATTCGAGGAGCCATCTCGTCTGGGCGATACCAGTAACAGAGATGCAGAAGCATGCCTGGCCATAACCCAGCTTCAAACAGCCCAAGAAAAGCTCTCACAGTGTATAGGCCACCCGCGTTCGTTACGGCAGCATGGCAACAGAGGGCCACACCCCAGGAGATCTATCCCAGGTCAATGTTAGGTCGCAGCATGCGGACTGGAGTACATACCATAATCCGAGCTTGCCATAACGAAGGCTTCAAGTGCTTTACCAAGAGATTTGATGGCGTTTCTGCGAGGATGTAGGGGATCTTTCCATTTTTAGCAGCTGTAAAAAGTAGCCAAGAGACAGCCACTACATACATAATAAGCAAGGGTCACAAAATTGTATTGATTAGAAGTCATGTGAAGCTCCGTCATAATATTATAAGGCGTTCCTTCATCCATGATTCGAGCGTTCGAGACCTAATATAACTTTAGTATAATATCGCTTATATATGGGTAGGAGATAGCCAACGTACATTTGCTGCGTCAATGGTTTTCACCATATACATTATAGACAGAAGCGGTAGTAGGTGCCAGTCTATGCGCCTGAGGAGTTTCTTTTCTTCCTTGGCACTCAGCGTCACTCTGCCTCTCATGAAATCGGCGTCGTAGCCGATAATCTGCTCCTGAGCATCACCATACTCGGGCAAGGCCCCATCGCCACGAGACACAATTTGCAGTCGTCCTTGGTAAACAGAACTTTTAATAGCGGTTGAGGTGGTCAGACCAGGGTTTTCCCCGGATTTATTTGTCATTGTCTGGATAGTGTTGGCGATCACTGGACAAGAGTCAGAAGGCATGAAGCGGTGCCACTCACAGCCCAAGGTCGCTGCGTGAGAACACTGTATTTAAGCCTACCCATATCTTTCTACAAGACAACCGGACATGTTCGGCCGATGGAAGTCTCCGATAAGGCGTGGGGGAAGTCAATTGTGTGATCGCTTGACCGGGGGTTTGGTTGGCGGATATGATTTGGTTACCTTGGGACCGAATTGCGCTATCTCGCCGGCTGGCCGTACAACCAAATTTTAATAAGGCGATCATGTCGTTGCTGTGGAGACGTATGGCGATATCTGCTGAGGGGAACTTGGAACATTACAAGCATGGGTAGTTTTCGTCTCGTGTGTGCGAGCTGGTCGCTCAGGCGCGGTCATATATCCGGCGTACTTGGGCAAACCTCGTCTAGATAAGCCTCATTTTTGACTAGCTCTTCATCTTAGTCTTCGTATCTGTCACTTGCATTCAGTCCTCATGATGAAGGGTCTGAGCTTCTATCTCTCTGGCTTCCTGGCTTCCTGGCCACCCGCCGCCGCAAGCGGCATCCAAGAACCACTTAGAGGCGCATCTTCGGTATTATTCGCTTCGTCCGATTCCCCACTGATCGAACTACACAAGAATCTTGTCGAGCGTCCCTCCATCACCGGCTCGGAAGGCAATGTGTCCCCGTTCTTGAAGAGCTACCTGCAGGAGAAGGGGTTGACTGTGGAGATGCAGCCCGTTGTGGACGACCGAGAAAATGTTTTTGCTTATCTGGGCGATTCCAGAAGCACTCGGGTACTCGTTACGTCGCATATTGACACAGTTCCGCCTTTCTGGCCTTATGAGAGAAGGGGCGATGAGATTTGGGGCCGTGGTACTGTCGACGCCAAAGGAAGCGTGGCATCCCAGATCGTCGCGGTTGAGTCGCTTATCAAAGCAGGCCAGGTCAATGAAGGCGATGTTGCCTTGCTCTTTGTCGTTGGTGAAGAGAGCGGCGGCGCTGGTATGAAGGCGGCTAATAACCTCGGTCTATCCTGGGAGACGGTCATCTTTGGAGAGCCCACGGACCTCAGGCTTGCTCGGGGCCACAAAGGAGTCGCCGGGGGAACCATACGAGCAAAGGGGATAGCAGGCCATTCAGGATACCCTGAAGTAGGCAGGAATGCTATCGACATCCTAGTTCGCAGTCTCGCTGCGTTGCAGGACGTCGAACTTCCGTGGAGTGAGCGGTTTGGCAACACAACTATCAATATTGGCAAGATCGACGGTGGCGTAGCCGCCAACGTTATTCCGGAAGATGCAGTGGCGACGGCCGCAGTCAGAATTGCAGCAGGGACTCCAGAAGAGATACAAGATTTGATCAGAAGAACCGTTACCGAGATTTCACCACATGTCACAGTCAACTTCACGGTCGGTATTGGGCCCGTTCCCATAGATTACGATATTGAAGGTAAGCATACCCTCCTTGTATGTTCGTTCTGCCGCGGAGACTGATGTTGGGATAGGATTTGAAACATTTGTAGCAAGATATGGCACGGATATTCCAAGTTTGAAAGGGGATCATAAGAGATATCTCTACGGCCCGGGAAGCGTCCTTGTGCCTCATTCTGACCACGAGCATCTGAGGATTTCAGATTTAGAAGCGGCAGTCGAAGGCTACAAGGTTCTTATCACGGAATCCCTGAAGCGAAGCACATGACATTGCGGTGCCTAGGTTGAAAACTCCAGTAGCATCTCAGGTTTTTTTGTGGTTAGTAGATGAGAACATAACTGATGGGGATATGCAAGACGTATAGGAGGGGAGGTATTGATAGTATGCAGCTTGCTTTGTTATATCCCCTTCCTTTACCGTCCCTGCTTCGATAGGCTGTAAAATAAGGTTCTGGGAGACTCTAACGGGTAGGTTGCGCCCATGCCGCTTCTTCGCAAGGTATAGCAGCTCGTATTTCTCCGGGGCGAAGAAGACTTTATTAGCATTGCCCTAAGCAATAATATCGGCTATAACCTGGGCAATCCAGACCGCATTAATCTCTAAGGACTATCCTGTCCTATACAGCACTATATCGTCTGCATATCCGAAGCGAAACATCCGATCTTCAATGAGGAGCTCGGCCATATACAGGAGAAAGAGGACAGGGGACCATGGGGAGCCGTGTGGGGTGCTTCATTACACCCTTTGCTCTTGGCCCACATGGCCCTCAAGCCGGACCCGAATATACTTTTCCGAAAGAAAGTGGCAGACCAAGCGGAGAAGCCGTAGCGGCCATCTCTAGGCACGCAGTCTTTGCAAGAGGCAGTTCTTTAAAAGGGCGTTGAAGACACCTTGGACATCCATCGTAACCCTAGTAACCTCCTGGTGCTGGCTAAGAGCGTACTCAACCTCGTGAGCAAAGGAGCCAACTATGTCCATTTCTGAGCGCTTTGGCAGGGCACTATAGTACTAGGGTAAGACGATGTCGGCTTTAAGTGCTACCCGGGCTATTCGTCTTGCTATTAAGCGCTCAAAGCCCTTTGCCAAGCAGAGAATAAGGGTGATTAGGCGCTAGGAGCGGAAAGTCAAGAGATCCTTCTTTCCAACCTTAGGGATCATTACTACTTCCGCTCTTCGCTAGGCCCAGGGGAAGTAGCCTAGCCTTACGTAAGTGTCGAAAAGGCCGTGTATTTGGTGTTTGATTAATCCCTGATATGCCTTTAACTCCTGAACAGTTGTGCAGTCGATGCTCATGGATATACTTATTACTCCGATTATGTACATCTCTACCTCTTCTATGGAAGCAGCTTGCAGGACATCGAATTCTACCTCTGCTTCCAAGGAACCTCAGTTGACTAACGGGTCCCCTTGGAAGTTATCCACTTCCGAAAAACGTTTCGTAATGCCCTCGGATAGAGCCTATGCCTTTTCCGCTGTGGACTCTATTATATGGTCTCCGACCCTAAGCGGCGGTGATTTTATTTGGACCAAGCTTATGCTAGCCTACAACGTTGTAGAAGCCTTTGTCGGTTTCTACGCTGTCTATTATATTGTGCCAAAATTGGCGCCTTGCCCGCTGCACTATAGCGTGGAAGCGGCGGCGCGCCGGTAAGCTTGCTATTGATGAGCAGCCCCTCTCTTTGCAGGACTGGGTCTGGCTTTGAAGGGCATCGTTGTACTCCTCTGTCCACCGGGGAGCTGCCTGTCCTCTAGTCCACTATGCCTTCCCAGAGGTCTTCTAGCAGTTTACCTAGGTCTCTTCAAAGCGGTGAATCTATTCCTCAATATTTTCAAGCCCCGTGAGCTTAGCTGTATCGGGAAATCGGGAAAGGAGGCAATGTGTACAGCTATCAGCTCCGAGAAGTGCAGGAGGTCGGCATCTGCTACCTTTTGTAGAGGAGCATCTGATGCCATATAGCCTTGTGGGATGACAGTAACCTATGTAACGTGGTATGAGCCGCAGGCTAAGTTGTCCTGCACCGGCGTAGCAGTGAAAGGAATATTCGAAAAGACTAAGTCCAAAACATGCCCTTATCGATGTATAGGCTTTCTGGGCACACCCGTATACATCATATTGCTATCTCGGGCCCACTCTGCCAGCCTTCTGCCTCCGCTTACGTCCCTTACGCCTAGCTCCCAAAGGCTGTCCCAGGCATTAGCGTCCCCTCCAACCACGCTTCCTGCCGGTAGGACTAGGCCGCAGAGGTAGTCGAGTACTCTCTTAGTGCCAGGCCTGCGGTAGAAGTCCAAGTACGTTAGGCCGTTAACGTCTACCCATAGGAGGTCTCTGGATCTGACCGGCCTTCGTTGCTAAACCTTGACCCCTGCTCCGATTCGTACATATGAGAGGACCCGTGGCCGTTCGTGTTCGCTAGTCCAGCTGTCTTCTGGAGCATATGACTCATATCCTGGGTAGTTCTGAGCCTTTGTCGGGTGGGGGACCCACGGTTCCTGTACATGTATATTGTCTATGTCCCCCTGGAAGCAGAGTTCCAGGAGCGTGATGTGGGACCTGCCGACGTTGTACTAAGCTACTTTCGTATCTTGGGGCGTCGGCCTCGTCCGTCTGGGCCTGCGGCCTTGGGGGCTCTTAGTGCTGCTTAACTTCATAAGGAAGTAGGTAATGGGTGTCTCCATGAGGCTAAACGATTTGTCAGCGGCCTGCCTCTCATTATACGTCGTTGACCTTGTTGTGCTGCGCTGGGGCCTCTGAATGCTAGGTGTTGTCCGGCTATCTGTTCTCTTGCGGCCCGCTGTCTTCGAGATGCTTTCTGTAGCACGGGCCGGGCCTGGTGAAGTAATTGTATGTATTGTCTATATATTAGATGTATAGTATTACTACTTCTATACCAATCTTCTACTTTAGGAGTTATCTTAGAGATATACGGGCAGGATTCAACATCTGTGCTGTTTTTCTTTGCCACCCACGTGTATATATATATATATATATATATTTAGCCACCCTTTCCTCTTGCCGGAGAAGTGACGGGGAAGAGATCGAGAAAAGCACAGAGGAAGGACCCCTCCAAAAGTCTTGATTCGCACCCTTACTATCCTGCACCTTACCCTCTTAAAGGGCCTAATACTATCGGCGGTACTCTGATCAGAGTCTTCGCATGGCACTAGGCTCTTCTTTCCACTCCTTTTCACTCTACTAGGAGAGTTCCATGCTCGCTCGCCTACCCGGTTAGCTTTGCGGCTATAGAGGGCCATATGTGGTGTTGGAACAACGGACCCTCCCACAAGTGCTTATTATAAAAGAGCGAATTTTTAATAATATTAAAAATAAAAAAATTAATAAAACGTGTATTATCTCTTCATTCATACCTCTTAAAAACAACTCAAACTATATAAAGGATATATAATACAATCTTATGTTAAGTAAAATGTTTCTGTCGTCCGGCGCGTTTCTCGTCGTTCATCTTCCCACACCATTTCTCCATCCATAATTCCATGAACATAGGCGTCGCCAACCACCTTAAAGCAGACTAGATGGTCCTCGTCACAAGTCATAATCTTAGCTCGCTTGGGAACCTGAATTGCAGGTCCCTCCTTGAGATCGATCTGAGCATTCTCCTCCTCGTCCGCCGCAATTAGTTGCCTGATCATTTTACCCCTGCACCGCCTCATGTCCGAAGATGTTCTCAGTATGATGGGCACTCTGCTACCGAGAAGGATGAAAATGCCGTCTCCCACTTTCATTGACCTGGGCCCGGTTGCTATATACCCTCTTTGGGTCCGGAAGAATTTCCTCGAGCCGGATGCGCATTCTACCGCCAGCTGAAAATCATTCTTTCCCTGTTGATGATCATCGTCCGTCCCCATGCTCTCCTGCAGAGTGCCCCCTATAATCGATGTCCGTCGGTTGTTGGAGGGATTCACCCTACGACGCCAGCTTCTGTACGCCCGTAGTCCCTCGCTACCCGCTCTCCGAAACTCGCCGCGCGTTTCACTCACCAACCCTCCCGTCTCGCCGGCAAAGTACAACGTGTCTCCGCAGATCGTACGCCAGAAGGCGTCTCCGAGATCGCCCCCATTCACGTACTCGTCGTTATCCATCCAGTTGAAACTGCAACCCCACTCGGCAGCCGTCCTCTGCATCAGGCTGCCCTGGACTTCTGAGCCGTCCGATCCCGCGCTCTGCAGGGTACTGCTCTGGGCTTCCGGGTGCGCAGCCGCGATCTCTTGCGAGTCCCGCCCTAAGAAGACTACTCGGTCGACGTAATGTCCCTGAACTTCCAGCAGCATGCTGTCGTGGAGCCGTACCCGCTCCCGCATGCCGCCAGACGCGTCGTATAGGGTAGCGTTGTTGAGCCTATAGTGCTCGTGCGGCTCAGGCGGGTGACTCCAGTCGGTGACCCACGACGGCAGATAATCCATGTCGATATGGCTCCCAAGGGTGCCCGCCAGAATGGCAAGAGATTTTGAGCCCTCAATCAGTCGTATGGTGGTTTCCCAGAAGACACGCCCGGCCTCAACCCCGTAGTCTGGCACCAGGGGTGACTGTAGTCCCCAGGCCTTAACGAGACCTACGAGCGCAAATACCTTGTCTTTTCTGTCGCTTGCGTCGCGGTCTCTGAATTTCCTGAGAACCGGCAGTAGGGCGAGCGGTGGGGACGGACCGGTCCAGTTTCTCCTCGTGCTGTCTATCTCGGTGACTACACGGCAAAACTGCTCAAGGGGTCCGCCGTATGTCAGATGAGATATAGAACCTAAGTTCTCAGATATCCGGCCATTCTCATAGCAGGATGCGGCCCTGGAAAAAGCCTCCCATGGGATCGATATATCGCTATAGCAGACCGTTGCTCTCTGTGCCACGACGGTTTCTTGTACGACCCATATCCGACGCCACTAAGTATATAGGTCACCCTAGTCAGCCATTTAACAATAGTAGATGCTTTCTTATAAATGCAACTTTGTGAATTACTTACCCATGACTTCTGCATGATAGCAGTAAGGCCCCGGATGATAGGTGGTGAGTGGTCTAAATGCCGCAAGTACCAGATTTTGGAAGCTACCACGCCCTGGGACAACATTGATATGACACAGAAGGCCCCATAGATATCGATCGCCTCGGGCGACAGCCTCTGCTTCCGCGCCGCGAGCTGAGACAGGTACGAGTCCAGCTTGTCGACATCCCTCCCATCCCCGCTGAACCTGATGCGCCTGCCGACGTCTTCGCTGTTGCCCTCACCCGGGTCCACGGCCTCGCCGAGGTCATCTCCGCGGCCGCGGATGCCCAGCCAGATGATGACCTCGCTGCCGTTGGCGTATATGTCACGCATCATGCCCACCTGTTCCGTACGCTCGGTCTCGTCTTTCTGGTTAATGCACAGAGAGTCGACCCAGAGTATGACGGGCAGTGTGCGCTGTCGCATTCTGCGCAAGGCATTATATAGATTGGCCTTAACGCTGATAATAGCCTTGTTAATGCTGATGACGGCTCTTTCGCCCGGGTTCGTCTCTCCCCACGTGTAGGATAAGGCCTTGTAGTTGTCCTTCGCATCCTGTAAAGTCGACTCAAAGAGTTCGCATTCGAGACCCGACGACGTGGCCGGCAGTAGTCGGACGAGCCGTATGGTGTCGGGGGGTAACCTGTGGTAGAGAAGTTGTCTGTTGAGCCGGGAACGGCTGCTGGCTCTGAGCATTATATCCGTTGGAACATGACGGAGCAAAATGCAGGAATGGTAGTCATGGAGACCTAGACGGCGTTTCCTGTCATTCCATAAAGCATGGGTTATTCAGCCCTGACTGTGCGGGGTAGAAATAATAGGTATAGAACTACCTTAAAGGGTCAGAGACTAGCTAGATCGAGACTAGAGACCAAGCAACAATCTGACCCTCCTCCATCTTCGTCCTGGAGAGGACTAGAAGTGAGCCCTCGCAGCGTATTGCACCAGCAAAATTAATCGAAACGAATTCTGAGAATACCTCGACCTGTACAGACCTTAAATTACCTAAAGAATATCGATACCTTCCTGAGGACCTCCTATCGCGCCTATAGAACCACATCTATCTAACCCTTCCAGCCGATTCGTTATAATCTTATTAGATGATCCTTACTAATTTTAACTACCTAACAACGCGGCTGGATTTCGAGACCTTGATTCGGTCGTAGGGCGGGGAAAATAAGTAGATGATGTAAGACGTAGGTAAGACGAAGTATGATGCTGACAGACAGTTCTAGAAAAGCGACCTAAAGGGCTTTAAGCTGGTCTACGACTCTGGAAATGTAGTTCTATACAAGTATCAATCTGATTTACATACTTAGTGCTCTAGAGAGGAGAACCAATAGCACGTCTGAACATCAGGAGTGTAGCATAGCGTCAGCAATGCGCGGCAACTTGGCACGCAAATTAGGCCACCATCTGACCAAATCGCCTACTCGGTGGGGAAGCCCAACGCGAGGCACGTCTTCTCCCTTGCGTGCAGATCCGTGCAGCGCAGCCCCAAAACCCTGCTTCACACTCCCGGCCTGCATTCTGTACTTACACTCAACCATATAGTACGCTTCGAGACAAGTATTGCATTATGAACTCAGGTGGTCTTCAAACACAAGAAACCCGGAAATTATATATGCAGATGCTTACTACTGCAGGCGAGTCTCCTTGGCGATTTTACTGTGGAAGGACCTATGTATCATCCGCTTCTCTGAGGCGACATCGTCCAGACTGCCTTCTCTCTTCGGAACCGTACCGCGACTTCCTGAGTCTTCTTGCCTGTCTTGGTGGATTAGTACCCGGCGACCTGATCTATCACGCGGCGTGCCCGGCTTTCAACTAGAATGAGCGAGGGGCCCTGTCGAACGATACCTCTAGCGAGCTCCCGAACTTTTTAACGGATACCGGCATGCTAAATGAGATCATCCGAGCTATTCAAAAGGTCGTCCACTTCAAAGCAAGCTCGATAGAGCCTGACAACGGGTCGCCTCTTTGGGCATCTTATTGTTTCTGGATGTCGCCTAGCCTTCTTAAATTTATCCTAAAGGTTCTATAACTATGGAAAGTCGGCGGTGAGATACTTCTCAATTTGTGGAAGGAGGTCGGCGCTAGACTCCGAGCACACGTATTCCTAGTCGAGCATATTGATCGGAAATTCATCCAAAGAGGGCGAGCTTATACATGACTCCTCTGTCCTTTGCTGAGTGACTTCTTGGTCACTGTGGTGGACCATCTGGGGCAACCACATTCTGGCTGGCTTAGTCAGCAGATCCAGTGATTCACTGGTCTTGTTCACTGGCCCCCTTCAATAGGCACATTCATTATTGCAAGTGAAGGGAGACAGTGAAGGGAATATGGAATATTCTGATTGGGCACGTTGAATAGATTAATTCAAGGTCAATGGGAAGGACCCACAGTTGTGAATGGCGGCATGGAGCACAGGCCACAGGCACAACTATATAACCTTCCTTCCCATCTAGCTTTAGATCCTAGATCCTAGCCCAATCAACGAACCACTGCAACACACACTTGAACATAGACTGAGACCCTGTCCATCTACTATACCTCGGACGAGAAGCGGGAGATGAAGCAAGGAGGTATTGAAGCTTTATGTAGTAGATGGACGTGGTCTCAGTCTATGTTCAAGTGTGTGTAGCAGTGGTTCGTTGATTAGGCTAAGATCGAAGTTTGTAGGAAGGGGGAATAGAATCGAGGTTATATAGTTGTGCCTGGAGGCCCATGCCCTGCCTCCATTCATAACTGTGAGGCTATTCCCATTTACTTCACTGATCCTGCCTAATCACAATATTCCGTATTTCCTTCACTCTCAGTGAATGCAGCTCCATTCAATTCCTGCTTGCTATTCACTATCAGGTGAATCACTCACTCAGCTGTGGTTACCCCTGGTGGTCCACCACTTTCCAAAGAAAATATCAAGTCTGGATGGGAAGCAACAGGTCTCTGGCCTATCCATCTAGCCAAGCCACTCTTAAGCCCTCTTCCTCTCGAGAACACTCGACAATGCAATCAGATCCAGTCGAATTCAGGCTCAGAACAATCAACAGCATTCAATCTTACCTCGAAGCCTTCCTCAAGTCAACCGGATATATATTCAACTCCTAGGAAGGCTAAAGATCTATACCATCAGCTACAGAGGAATCGGAACCATTTTGTATCTGTGCCAGCACAACGTATACTATTCAGAAAGATACTGTTCCGGGGGTTAGGGATACTGTTAGGGCTCCATGACATCTACCGGGCTCTGATCAGAGACCTATAAAGCCGTAGCCACCCACCCTCCTTTCTCTACTCTAGTTTTAAAGAAGATATGTGTTCCTCTTCTCTCTCATGCGAACCCCTATTGGCCCCTCTTGTGTAGGCTTCATTGCCCTTACTCAAGATCCGGACAGGCACTCCGTCGGCCGAGAACCTGATCGCATTGCGACCGCTCTGGTTACGTTCTTCTCTCCCTCTACGCCTTGGAGCTGCAGCTGGCTGTTGTGGTCTGCGTCTGTAGGCCAAGAGAGCGAGCGTCCTTCTCTTTTGGAGACCCCATATTACTTTCCACGACAGACCACACATTCTTTGTTGTTCCTGGGGGGCTTCACGGCGCCCGTTTGCAATATATTTGGTGTGGCTGGCCGGGGGTGCCGGAAAGGGGAGGGTGCCGGGAACCTTGGCCTCTGGTTTACTGCATATCCGTAAAAGAGATACTCCAGGGCTTCCACTACGCAGTAGAGTACCATATATGCCTCACAACACCAAGATTGAGGATTCGGAATTGAAAGAAGAAAAAAAAATGACAAGAGTGAGATTCGAACTCACGCCTCTTGCGAGACCACGAGGAGATATTCAAGTTTTGAGGACCTGAACGTGGCGCCTTAGACTGGATACGGTGTTAGACAATGTGCTAGCGAGTGGTGACGATTGAGTTGTGTGAACTTACCCGCTCGGCCATCTTGCCGTGTACTGGTTAGGATTTCACCCAAACACTAGTACATAACTGTGGAAAAAAATGCTACCACGTGCGAGATAAGCCGAGGCCGGGCCGGGCCGGAACCCTCGCGCGCATCGCTCGACCAAACTTACAGTACATTTCAGCGGCGCAGCCGAGGCCGGGCCGGACGCCCTTTGCGCGCATTGCTTTGCTGTAAATCGTGCGCTCCACGGGACCCCATCACCTACTCCGTAATTTCTCATACTCACACTTCGGCGCCGCAGCCGCGATTCCTCCTGAAGACCTCCAACCCTTGTCTGCTAGGTCCCTGTTGCATCGGAGAGGTTTCCCCTCAGGTCCACGCCACGCTCGCTGGGGATCAGTCACGGTTCGTACTGTACAGGCCCTGCTGCCATGCAAGCCGCTCACACTTTTGTCCATCACGCGCACAGTTGAGGGTCGGTCGCGCTGATGTCGAAACAGGCAGCCCGACGAGAGAGAGACGGCAGGACAAGTTACATCGTCCATGGGATCTGCATAATCCATTGTCCAACATGCCGGCAATGCTAGACGATCCGTCCGCTGCGACAATATATAGAGTCTCGGGCGAGGCACCCTTCCCGAGCCCCAAGTCACCTCTCCCGGCGAACATGTCCCCGCGGCAGGTGACGCTGCGGGACAGGCAGACTGTCGCGACCATCGTCCCCTTCGCCTCCAAGGATCAGGTGCCCCAGTCCCTCCTGCTCTATCTGAGCGACCAGTTCGCCAAGGAGATCGAGAAGGGTGACACCTATCCCATGATGGAGACCATGCCCTCCGACAAGTTCGCGTCGTACTGGTTCCAGAACTTTGGCGCCATCATGCTCCTCGGCAGCATCGAGAAGCCCGAGGGCGTCGTAGAGGGCAAGGACTGGGCCAAGGAGTGTCTCGGCAGTTTCTACATCAAGCCGAACTACCCGGGCCGTTCCAGCCATGGTAGGTCTTCTGGATGCTTTTGTCCCCCCTGCTCCCTGCCGAAGAAGTAATTGCTCCTCTGACGGTCGCCAGTCTGCAATGCCGGATTCCTGGTCACGGACGCCTCGCGGAACCGCGGCGTGGGCCGGCTCATGGGCGAGGCATACCTCGACTACGCGCCCCGGCTGGGCTACACCTACTCGGTGTTCAACCTCGTCTACGAGACGAACGTGGCCTCGTGCAAGATCTGGGACGCCCTGGGCTTCAAACGCATCGGCCGCGTTCCGGGGTGCGGTAACCTCAAGTCCTACCCGGGCCGGCTCGTCGACGCCATCATCTATGGGCGCGACCTGACCGTGGGCGAGGGGGACTCGGACGAGCTACTCGTGAGTGAAGAGCGTTTCGACAAGATCAAGTTCTACCTCAGGCACGGACGGTATCCTAACGGGGCGGACCGCGCCGAGAAATCCAGGCTCCGGAGCGCGGCGACGCACTACAAACTCCTTGAGGGCCAGAGCCCCGATGGGGCCGACGACGTCCTCATGCTCAAGGACAAAGAGGTCATCTCCGACCCCGGCCGGCAGTACGATATCGCGAGGCACGCCCATGCCGGCCAGGCGCATGCGGGCATCAACAAGACGACGGCGATGATCGCGGAGAGGTACCACTGGAGGGGGATCAAGGACACGGTGTCGGATGTGATCAGGGGTTGTGTGGAGTGCGAGGGCGGGGCCAAGGCGGGGAACGGGTTGGGAAAGCTCTCGACGCCGAGTCAGACTTCAATCACAACTGCTGAATCGTCTCCTTCGCCGCCAGCGGCCGGCGTCCCGTTCGCGCCTCTCGTCCCAGGTCCCATGAGTGTTGTTACGGCCGCCCCCCGACATCCTGGAGGCGTGTCTGGCCAGGAACCCTCACATCATACTCCAGAACGTACACCTCCCATGCCACAGGACACAGAGCAGGCCATGAACCATCCGGAGTCGTCATCTCGCAGCCCGGTCTCACCTTCAAAATACCTCTGCTTCCCGGAAACCAATTCCTATCAGCCAATAGACCCACAGGTACTAGACTCGCCGCAGCCAGGCCAGGCTTGCTCCTTCTCCCACGCACATTATGCACCAGTCTACGGCCGGTACGGGCAGGACCCATTTGCTTCACATGACGGCCTTCACGCAGATATGGACGTGGACGAGAGTGCCATCCGTCAGCTGCTCACCTCCAGCACCCCTGATCATCAATATGATGGAGACGGTGAGATATCTGACCGGGAACTGGAATCGATGCTTACACAGCAGTTGCAGGATGGAAGCCGATCACCCGGATGATCATGATCATGAACTTGCTCCACCACAGGCTCTCTTTTCGAAGAAAAAAAAAAAAAAAAAAAAAGAGGGTGCGGTGGAGTGAAAGAGAAAATATGAATAAAAATTGAAAAACAAAGGGACTGCAAAGGCCACGGAGGAAAGAAAAAAGAAGAGAAATCTCCAAGGGGGACAATACCCAGCTGCACGATATCCATGAACGAGAGAATGGGTACCTGATCTACGCCTCTATGTACATATCGTGAGGGAATCATAAGGAATTAGATCACGATGTAGTTACTCCTAGCCGCTGTTACAAGGAAATATGGAGGGGGGCTGTTTCTACAGTATAGATCTAGCTAGATTTTATCGATATCCAAGCGTCACCATGCTCTTGCGTTTGAACAGAGGTTGCCAACCATTCGACCTCGACCATCGATGAGTACGGATACCTACTTCCTCAGGCGGCTCACCCAGGGGTTAGGGTTTCTCTGAGATGCGCGTCAGGGGGTGAGTGGCCCGAGCGCTTAGAACAGCTTGGCCTGCAGCCGAACGTTGTGTGTGCCCCTCGAAAGGCGCCGACTAGTTCTGTAGGACCAGTTTCGACGTCAGCTTCTCAAAGGGCAACGGTCCCAGAGCCACAACCAACCCCGTATTTTTCTCTACCGGCCCTCCCCCGAATGTTGTAACCAACAACTGTTGCGTCCCTCTTCCTCGCCCATTGACCCGACGGCCGCAGAGCCTCGGAGTGCCCACGAATCCCGCCGCCCTCCCACACGCGCGCGACTGCTCAGAGACGGGCCTCCCTCACGATGGCGGTGAACCGGATCAAGGGCGCGTTCGCTGCCCCTCGCAAGGGCGAGACCTTTGAGCTGCGGGCTGGGTTGGTGTCGCAGTATGCCTACGAGCGGAAGGAGGCGATCCAGAAGACCATCATGGCCATGACGCTGGGCAAGGACGTGTCTGCGCTGTTCCCGGATGTCCTCAAGAACATTGCCACGTCTGACCTGGACCAGAAGAAGCTGGTGTACTTGTACCTGATGTGAGTCCGATAATTACACCATCACCCCTATGACTTCCGTCCTAGCAGGCGCCCTCCCCCTTGTGGAGCCAGCTGCTGAACGACCGGTGCCTTTGAACAGGAACTATGCAAAGACTCATCCAGACCTCTGTATCCTCGCCGTCAACACCTTTGTACAGGACTCTGAAGATCCAAATCCGCTCATAAGAGCACTTGCGATACGAACGATGGGTTGTATCAGGGTAGACAAGATGATAGACTACATGGAGGAGCCCCTGCGGAAGACCCTGCGCGACGAGTCGCCCTACGTGCGCAAGACGGCCGCCATCTGCGTGGCCAAGCTCTTCGACCTCAACCCGAGCATGTGCATCGAGAACGGATTCATCGAGACGCTACAGGAGATGATCGGCGACCCAAACCCTGCCGTCGTCGCGAACTCGGTCCAGGCCCTCTCCGAGATCAGCGAGACGGCGCCCGAGACCAAGGCCCTTATCGTCACACCTGCGATGCTAAAAAAGCTGCTCATGGCGCTGAACGAGTGTACCGAGTGGGGGAGGGTGACCCTCCTGTCGACCCTTGCGGACTACCCACCGGTGGATGTCAAGGAGTCGGAACACATCTGCGAGAGGATTGCGCCACAGTTTCAACATAACAACCCCAGCGTGGTGCTCGCTGCAGTCAAGGTCGTGTTCACCCATATGAGGGCTATCAGTCCTGAACTGGTGCGCACGTATCTTAAGAAGATGGCTCCGCCGTTAGGTCGGTATCCTCGAAACCGGTACCATGTTGAGACCCTCAGGGCATGCTGACCATGCACACAGTGACTCTTGTCGCGTCTGCTCCCGAGGTCCAATACGTCGCCCTGAAGAACATCGATCTCCTCCTGCAGGCCAAGCCAGACATTCTGAGCAAGGAGATGCGAGTCTTCTTCTGCAAATACAACGACCCACCGTACCTCAAGCTCCAAAAGCTCGAGATCATGGTGCGGATATCAAACGACAAGAACTACGAACAACTGTTGGCTGAACTGAAGGAATATGCCCTCGAGGTCGACATGGACTTTGTGCGGCGAGCGATCAAGGCCATTGGCCAGGTGGCGATCAAGATCGAGAGCGCGAGCGAGAAGTGCGTGAATGCATTGCTGGATCTGATAGCGACCAAGGTCAACTATGTCGTACAGGAGGTGATCGTGGTCATCAAGGACATACTGCGGAAATACCCTGGCTATGAGGGTGTCATTCCTACCCTCTGTGAACACATTGACGAGCTGGACGAGCCACATGCGAGAGGATCGTTGATATGGATCGTGGGAGAGTACGCAGAGAAGATCAACAATGCGGACGAGATACTAGAAAGCTTCGTGGACGGTTTTATGGAGGAGTTCACACAGGTGGGTTGGTCGTCGGGTTGCGAGACAGGAATCCCACTGACGAATCTCGGCAGACACAACTGCAGATCCTTACCGCGGTGGTGAAGCTTTTCCTCAAGAAGCCGAACAGCGCCCAGGGTCTTGTCCAGAAAGTTCTGCAACAAGCAACAGCGGACAACGACAACCCGGATATCCGGGACAGAGCCTACGTCTACTGGCGTCTGCTATCAGGAGATCTCGAAGTCGCAAAGGTGAGCAAACAGCGCAGAGATATGCCAAGTATGAAGTCCTTCAGTACTAAGTATCTGCCAGAGTATCATTCTCTCTCAAAAGCCCGCCATCGCCACCACCATCTCCAGTCTCCCTCCCGCACTCCTTGAACAGCTCCTCGGCGAGCTCTCCACCCTCGCCTCTGTCTACCACAAGCCACCAGAGTCATTCATGGGCAAGGGCCGCTTTGGCGCCGACGAGATTCAACGCGCCGCCATTCAGGAGCAGCGCCGCGAGGCTGCCGAGAACCCGATCGCGGCCTCTGTTGCTGCGGCGGCTGCGAACGGATCCGGCCAGTCCCAGAGCAACATTGAGAATCTGCTCGATATTGACTTCGACGGTGGCGCACCTGCCTCACTCGAGCAATCCGGAAGTGTACCAGCAACTCCCGATAGAATCGATAGTCCTGCCGTGGGCACGCCTGGTGCCAGCGGAGCCTCAGGCGGTATGGCGGATATGATGGGTCTGTTCGACGTGAGCAGCCCAGCCGCGTCCTCGTCCCAACAACCGCCGATGGGCTCTGGAATGGGTGATCTCATGAACGGCTTTGCGGGCATGGATCTGAGTGGGACCAGCGCGCCGCCGCCACCCGGCCAGCAATTGCATCCCCAGCAGCAACAAGGGCAGGGCAGCGGTGGAGCAGGAAACGACCTGTTGGATTTGATCTAGGCGGATTCAGCGGAAGCAAGGCGGTGCCGTTACGGAGGGCGGCGCAAAATAGATTAGAAGAGCAGGTGGCGTCGGTATCTAATGGAACATCATTGTTTACCAGGCCTTCCGAGGATTCACGGGTTTCCAGACCTTGGCATCATCCACGAGAAAGAACCGGCCCAGCTCCCTCGCATAACTACCATGAATGGATGGGCAGGCCATAAAGACAGGAATAGGGACAAGTTATGAGAAGACCTGCTGCGGAATGTTCTTTGGGTGACTGCACTTCTATGAGGTTCAGCCGACATAGCAGGCACACCCTACCCGAGGTTGCATCAAGCCTACTGGCAGCTGGCCTAGCCTTTGTCTGCGAGACAAGTGCAAGGCTAACAAACCGTCATAGATTACTACTCCGGATTCACAACGTCATTACCCGTGACTTGCGATGCTTCACGTACCATAAGGGTGTTGTGCTCCACGAAGATGATGAATATCACGGCAAGTGTTGGTAGGTCACGGTAGAAGCAGTACTGCTGTTGATAGACAGTGTTGATTCATTTGTTGGTTGTTGTCTTAAAGGAAAAGAAGCTATTCCTGTGAACCAGTCTGAAGGACTGGCTGGAGGCGTTCCTCATCAGCTTATCTACCTACGGACCGTTGCCGGCTGGCAACGGCCAGGCAGGCCACCATCAGTCGCTCCTGGCCGGAGCGACTGGCAGCCGATGCATTGAACCTACAGCAAGTGTTGACAATGAGGAATCCCACATCACAATCAAGCACCTGCCCTTGTTAGCAGTCACGTCGGCCTCGCCATCATCAGTTCCACCCTCGTCCCAACACCACAATGTGGTCCCAGCTCGAGCCCACCGCACCACACATCATCTACGTCCACCATCTCCATCTTCCTGGTAGTTTACGCCCTCATCTCCCACCACATCCGTGACCGCCTGCACCTCTCGGAGCCGGAGCTGGCCATCCTGTACGGCATCCTCCTCGGCCCGGCGGCCCTGAACGTCCTCTCGCCCCAGGCCGACTGGGGCGTGACCGACGTCTTCACCCAGGAGTCCACCCGCGTCATCCTCAGCCTGCAGTGCTTCGCCGTCGGCATCGAGCTCCCCGCGCTCCGGTCCCGCCGCCGCCGCCACTACCTCTCCGTGCTCTGCCTCCTGGGCCCGGTCATGACCACCCCCTGGGCCGCCACCTCCCTCCTCGCCCACCTCGTCTTCCGGTGCGACGCCCCGCCGGCCATGGTCATCGGCGCCTGCCTCGCCCCGACGGACCCGGTGCTCACGGCCTCGGTCCTGGGGGGCGGCGCCTTCAGCTGGCGCGTCCCGGCCCGCCTGCACAGCCTGCTCAGCGCCGGGTCCGCCTGCAACGACGGCGCCAGCTTCCCCTTCCTGTACGCCGGCCTCGCCATCCTCGGCACGCGCACGGCCGCGGCCGCCGCGCGCGAGTGGTTACCCATCACCGTCCTGTACCAGTGCTGCCTGGGCCTCGCCCTGGGCCTCGCCCTCGGGCGCGCCGCCAACGGCCTCCTGCGCCTCGCCGAGGGCCGCGGGTACGCGGGCCGGCCCTCCCTCGCCGTCTTCCACCTGCTGCTCGCCGTGCTGTGCGTCGGCGCCGGCAGCACCCTCAGGAGCGACGACTACCTGCTGGCCTTCGGCGCCGGCATCGGCTTCGCGCACGACGGCTGGTTCGGCGCCAAGGCCGACGAGGTCCAGGGCCAGGTCCCGTTCCGCAGCATCGTCGACCTCGTCCTCGACCCGAGCGTCTTCGTCCACTTCGGCTCCGTGGCCCCCTGGGCGAGCTTCGCCGCCCCCTCCTCGTCGTCGTCGCCGCCGCGGCGGTCGGCCCCTCCACGGCCACATCAGCGTCGGCGGCCTCTCCCTGTTGCCGGTGCTGGTGTTGCTCCTCCGGCGCATCCCGGCAGTCCTGGCCCTCCAGGCCGGCGGCCTGATCCCGGACGTCAGGACGCTCACTGAGGCGCTGTTCGTGGGCCACTTCGGCCGTCGAGGCGCGCGCCCAGCTCGAGACGGGGACGAGCATCCCGCTCCCAAAGCCCAAGCCCCCCACCGGCGGGCCGCCGTACGACAAGACGGTCGCCATCGCGCTCGTCTGGGCCGTCGTCTGTATTGTGGTGCTGGGAGCACGATGGTGCACGGCCTGAGCGTGGTGATCAGTCTGGCGGGCCACTTCAGTAGAGACGACGGGGGAGAGGGCGCCCCTCTTGGGAGGGGAGAGGGAGGGATTGGGTGGCATGGCTCGTGATGACGAGGATGAGGACGAGTGAGGACGAGGGGGGCAGGGGTATTGTTAGAGGGAATAGTGCCCTGGGACGTGTTGTGTCTTGGTCTTTATATAGAATTTCGCAAATAATACCGGTTCTCTTGCTTGTTGATGAAAATCATCATTGCGACGAGGTATTCATGTTCCAAGCATAGACAGTGCCAGAAGCAAAGAAGACAGTGTGACCCTGGCTCAAATCTATGTATACGGCTGAAGGAGGAGTTCAACGCCTGCTCAGGGGATATCTGCCTCTAATCCAACTCTTGCTATTATTATCAATGTTCGAGACGCCAGCCATACAGTGACTGACGCCGTCTATCGGCTTGTCATCCTTCCAATTGTGAAGGTGGCGACAATGACCACCGCCAGCGTGGCGATCGCACCAGGCAGGAGCAGCTCGTTAGGAACACCGGCGATGGCCTGCTCGGGCTGAGCATGCCTATCGCGATAGCGACGACTGCGCCGTGGAGAGTAGTCCGCCTCTTCCTCCTCTCCGCTGTATTCATCATCATCATACTTCTTCCTGCGCTCCCGCAACACCGAAGAAGCCGGAGGCGTGGGGACGACGGGCTCAGGGGCCGATGTGGGTGCCTGTGCGACGGGAGGCTTGTCGGGGTCGTGCACAAACAAGTCCACCTTGTCTCGGTGGTTCTGGCGCGCAAGCAGGATAGCCTCCAACAGGTCCTGGTCGGTCGTGATGGAGACGGAGTCACCCTCATCATCCAGATAGCTCAGGGCGAATCCCGTGCCGGAGAGCCTGCCGTCCTCCACAGTGGGCGCACCACCGATCGCATCAACCTCGGACCCGAGCTTCGAGATGACATTAACAACGAAGGCGTCCATGCCCTGCGCAGCGGTCACCTGCAGACGGTGAACGCGACCGCTGGGTGCCTTGAACTTGAAGGGAAAGGGCACCTCGGCGGGAGGCAATAGCTCAGGGCCGTGGTCCACAGCACTATGCGGAGGGGACTCTACGCCAGCATGCGAGGCCGAATCACCCGGCGCGACGCTATCCACAATACGCTCTCTAGGAATATCGGGAGACATCAGCGATCGACTGCCGAGTTGGCTGTGGCCGTGGTGGTTGCCGTCGCCAGAAACCATGGACTCGGTCTCGTGGTCGAGGGAGAGCCAGAACTTGTTCCAGGCTGGACCTTCGCTGTCGGTGGTGGACATGCCATTGATTTGTTCCAGGGTCGCGTAGGTCAGCTTGAGCACGTCGACCATGCCTACGATCTCACCGCCGTCGTTCATGACGGGAAGATTGAGATAGTGGCCATCTATAGTCTGCCATCAGTACAGAAGGGTGGCCAAGGTCCGGTCTGGGAGAACATACCGTGCATTTTTCGGAGGGCTGCCTGGATGCTCATGTCCATGGGCGCAAAGTCGGGATGAGGAGTCATGACCCGCACGACACTGCAAGTCGATGGGTCAAGCCCGGGAGCGATAACACGGAGGACGACATCCTTGCTCGTGAAGATGCCGGTGATGGAGCCGTTGTCCTGGACCAGAAGGGCAGTCGTGTGGTTCTCCTTCATGAGGTATGCCGCCTCCTTGACGGAAGTCCGGACGCTGACCGTGACAGGAGGCTCGCCGTTCAGGACCGACTCCAGCGTCGGGCCCGACATCTTGACACGCAGGGCCTCGACGTACGAGATGATCTGTTGAGGCTGGCTGGCGCCCAACTCGGACTGGACACCCTCCAGCGCATCGTACAGCTTCCTCGAGGACGAATAGGCCCTCTCCAGCTTCTCCATGGCGTCGTAGAAACACTTAGTGATATCGAGGATACCCGAGATTTCCTGATTCTCGTCCATGACGGGCAGGTGACGGAAGCCCTTCCGCACCATAAGGTCGAGCGCATCGGTGGCACTGGTATCGGTGCGGGCGCACAGGGGGTTCTTGGTCATGATCTCGGCGATTGTAACGTTGGCAGACTTCAGCCCCTGGCCGACGACGCGGAAGGCCAGGTCCTTGGCTGTGAAGATACCGGCGATCCTGTCATCGTCGTCGGTGACCAGTACGCAGTCCTCCCTCTTGGCGGCCATCAACTGTGCGGCCTCGGCGACGGTGGTCTGGGGCTTGATCTGCAGAGCCTGGCTGGGCTTGAGGGCGAGGACGGTGCCGGGAGGGGCTTTGCGGGTGTGTCGGGCCCGGCCGGTGAGGTGCTTCTTCTTGGAGAGATCGCTCTCCATCTTGCGACGGATGGCCTGGCGGTAACAAGCGTCAGCGGACGTATCTCTCCTCGTGGGCGGGCAGTGGACCTTTGAGTGGGTTTGTTGAAGGGGGGTGCGGGGTGCGCGAGGCATCTCGAGAACACGCCGCAACGACAAGGAGGGCTGGGTCGAGGGGAAGTCAGATATGGCTCACCTCATCTCTCTTTGACTGCTTCTGTCGGCTTGCGCTGACGGTGGAGGAGCCGCCTACTTCGCTATTAGTAGCGAAGCTCTCTCTGGGCGTCTCAAGCACGGGCCTGGGAATAGAAGACCCAGGCGCTGGGGAGTGATTGAACGTAGGGATGCGACCGCGATCGGGCCCGCGGTTTGACGTGGGCGTACCTCGGATGGTAGACATCTTGCAAGACCCTGCTCAACCAGAGCACAGAGGAAGCTTGATTCGAGTTGGACGGGACCAGAACAGAGGCAGGACCAGAGGCGAAAGCACAACTACCAGACTCAGGGTCTAGATCAGGGGCGGAGTCAATAGCCGCGTTGCCGTGTTGACCGTGCCCAGAGCTGTCGTGCTTGAACAGATAAGAGCCGCGCTGACCAAACCCCCGAGAAGACTCAGAGGACTCGGAGAGCAACAAAGGTCGCGGTGCTGCCTGTACTGCTACTGGGAAGATGGCAAGGCGCCCGGCAATATCAGGCTGCGGTTGTCGAGCGTGGAGTTGACTCGGTGATGCTTGTCGGTCGGGAAAGGATGGAGAGTTGACGCCGACTTTTTTTCTTTTATTGTTAGCTTATGACTGACTGACTGACTGACTGACTGACTGACTGTAGCACAGCGCATGGGGGGTCACCAGGCCCTGTAAAAACGCGCTAAGCGCCCCAAATCCCGCCTGGCAGGGGGCATCATACCACCTCCCCAACTTATATAAGCGAGCTCCACTAGTTATATCCAACTCCACGCCAAACCCTCGAGGCGTGCCCAATGTTGTAAGGCAGCGGACGAACTGCTATGGCATCCGCTGGCGTCATGATTCTACAGTCGAGGATCCTTCTTGGAAACGTAAAGCAGAGGCTGGTAGGCAGAACAAAACGACAGCACTGCATCTTGGCACACCCAATCAGAAGCCAAGAGGGGGAACGCTGTTGGCGAGGCATATCGGGTGGCTGAGCAGGTACCTACTTCGAGGCCTCACTGTCGCGCAGGGGTCAACCACGGGTCTGTTCACCCACCCTGAAAACACTTCGTCATTTGAATGAAAGCTCCCTATGCACTATAGAGTGATCAAATCAAGCACCCGTATCTTTCTCCGTTCCGTTTCAACAACATCGATATGGTGCTCCAGCCGCCCAGCGGCTATCAGATTTTCAACTCCTTCAACTCCTTTGAGAGAGACGCAAGGTCTTGAACCCTTCTCTCCTCGTCCGCGCCTTTATCGCCTTCGACCGCTTGGATCTCTGTGTCCAGCGTTAAGGTATCCTTCTTGCACGTCACATTAACCTGTGGCGCGGCAGCTCCATAGCCTTGCCTCACAGCCGACTCTGCCCCGGTGCGACCCAATATTCCATGACTGCCTCTCATGCGCTCATCAAGCCACGACCTGCATGGCACGAACACTTCTTCAAACACGCGGCTCAATTCCAGTTCCAGTGTCATCCTCTCGACGGAATCCCTGCGCAGATAATTGAAGCGAGATGGGTGAATACCATTCACTGCCCATATCTTGTGAGACTCCATCTGCACCGTCTTTGCGCCGCCCGTCTTCATCAAGGCCTCCCTTGAACAGAGGTTCTTCGCGAACTCGTTGTCTGCCGGCTTCCACTTCCACGTATACCGAGTGGGGCGGCGGGCGGTGGCACATTGGCATGAAATGACAATGCTTGGCCTGAGATAACCCATGATCTGCTCCATCACGTTGTATGATTCCTCGACTACGGCCCATTTCTGAGTGCCGTAGATGCCAAGGTCGTTTTTGCTCAGCAAGATGCAGGTATCTATAATGGGTACATCCTCAAGCTTCAGTCCAGTCTTTTCCAAAGCTTCGGATATCCAGAAGAGCGTGGAACACTTTACCATCTCTCCATACTCCAAGTTGTGGTTATTGGAAGGGTTCTGTAAGATTATGAACGGTAGGTCCCGGTATCCACATAGGAGCCGTACAAAGTTGTCCCAAGGATTTTGGGCGATCTTGTACTTTCGACGGAATTCCTGGAGTTTTGGAAGCTTGAAACAGTCGTGGTTATCGCCAATCCTTCTGAGGGCTTGCTGGTTGTTAAGCCCGGGCCGGAGGATCTTGTCGACCACGTATTCGCGGGTGACTGGGCCAGTGATAGAGGTCGAGTCATTGTAAGAACCAATTTTGAACCGATCGAAGCTCTCCACCAGACCTTGGATATCTTTGACAGAATACATGTAAGCTGTTGTAGACCTCCCGAATCGAGGCAGGACTTGTTGGTGCCAATTAGGCGAGGAGAGGAGCAGCCTTAGGAAGTAAACTCTTACCACGTATCCCAACATTCCTACGTCCCACTGTAAGCCGATTTTCGCTCATAATGTCTTGTAAGTAATTTATAAGTATCAATATCTCAATATCAGGGAGGTTGACCAGTCCACAAGCCGGAAGATGGGGAAGTTAGGATTCAAATAATACGGTGATGAGGACGAGTTTATATACGCTCAACTCAATGGTAGTACTCGCCAGCCCATTTTCTGACCCCTCCATCGAAACATCTACATATGTGCCGTGGCTTTGGGGGCCGCCAACCAACATCAAATCAACACCCATAATCGTACCAATGAAATCCGAGATTAACACCCCATCAGCCTAATATTAAACCGCGGCTGCGGGAGGCCAACTAACTAACTGGTGCATTCTATGCTCATGCGACTAATCCAGCCACACATCTTTAATACACTTCACGGCCAAATTCGTATCCTTATTTCCAGAGAGTGTAAATCAGCCGATTGATCCTCAGGCAGTGACACAGATAATTACATTTTCCTTTCCCTGTCTACTCCGCTTATTAGACGTCGTTGATTGTGTCCTGACTGCGGACAGCCCATGCGCCCTTAAACACAATTGAAATCCTACGGTGCATGGTACGAAGAGTTCAGGAAGGGTGTGGCCATTGGACTTCTCTGCGCGCTCCATAGTTCCCCCCCATAGGTACGGGAAAGCTTCAAGCCCGGCTGTGATGATGGTCAACATGCACTTAGCCGCAGGCACCGGCAGCAGCCACATTATTACCGCGCATCTCTCGCGAAGGAAGAGCTGGAGGCTAGGTAGCCCCATTGAAAGGATCTGGTCAGATAATGAATGATGGCTCTCCAGGATGCCTATCAATACGTCCCAGCCATCTTCCTTCCGCCGCTCGTCGGTCTCCGGATATTCAACGAATCCATGCTGGAGAAGCTGCTAGTGTAGACCTGATTGATCGGTTGAGAATTGGTCAGTGAGGGACGTTAGCGGTGATCATCGGATGATTGGCCTAGCGCAAGTATGTCGAGGGGGAAGCTGTGCTTTTCTCGTTTCTTATATCACATCGATAGCCTTGCGTATGATGACCTTTGTATCACTTTGCCAGGCGTATGACATACCCTCAAGGTGAGTGGCTGTCATTCTTCCCCGGTCACTATTTGATGGGTAGCAAAAGAACTAAGTGATGATTTATCATCGAGGCACAATGCCGTGGTGCGTAGAGCCTATTAGAGGATTAATCACCTTCCGTGTCTTCCTCGAGCAGTAGGCAGCGAATTTCGTTCTTCTTACAACGACTCGTACTCAAATTCGTAGGTATCGCCTTACTCTTCTCTAGTACTCTGCCAACGGGTCAATTCTACGGCACAGAAGGCTGCACGCATTATGACTGGTCGACGTTGAGTATAAGAACACGCTTCGTTGAAGTAGGAGACGGCGGTGTCAGTACACTTTCATTAATGGACTAGGTACCCTGAAGTAAAATTAGGTATAAGATTCCAACAAGGTAGCTACAGTGGCTATAAACTTAAGACTAGCCGCAGTGAAGGATCAGCGAAGGGTGTGAACTTGAGAGGGAAAGAGAAAAGGAGCATTACACTGTATATGAAAATAGTTGATAGGCTTTCATGGTCCCAGTGTATAAGATGCACCTAACAGATGATGAGATAAGCCACATAACAGCCGTCTCAGTTTATTCAAGCCTGCTTGCGAATCTCTGGCGAAATCTTCGTCCACAAAGCATTGAAGCTGTACGGTAACGGACAAGCTCATCTCCAAAGTGGCTGATGTTGGAATCTGATATCTTATTGCAAACTCATCAAACGATTGACTACCCTCCCGAAGCACGGGATCTCGTAGCCCCAACCTCCTCTCAAGCTTTGTTCTTAGGGCTCCATTCGTCATGGCTGCACTATGTATCATATTCTCCAAGGGAAGTCTTGAACGTTCTCCCATTTATTCGAGCATTAACCACAAAGAGTTTTCCTCAATGATATATTTAGTTTAGAATAAGGGGTGCTCTAGCCTCTGAAAGCCCTCTGCCTATAATTGTAACGGCTTGCAGGGTTTGTGACTCACTTGGCTGAGATATTAGCTTTATTATACTGTCTGCTCCTGGAGTATCATCAGGACGATATAGTAGTGCAGGCAAATGAATCAGTCCACCAGGTAACTGTACATACTGTCGTTAGTCAACTCGTTGCAGTGAACTCGGGGGGGGGGGGGGGCCACCAAATGCACCAGAAGAGAAGTCCCAGTACAGAGCACGTCAGAGTCCCAGCCCTCTCCACCCGCTCGGCGCGACTGAATAGGAGCATACTTAGGTATCAAGGATCCCAGATTTGTTCCGCGGACGCAATTGTATGTGAGGTGACATCAAGCTCGTGATCCCCCAGTGGTCCATGGGTCTACCTACTATGGTACTAGGCTCACTATCCGGGGTAGAAAACCTTGGCCAGAGAGCCTCAAATCTTGGCATGGAACCAGACTAGTCAGCAGGTCATCCCGTAGAGGTTGTCTCGTCTACTTCTCTAGCGGTATTGAGATAAGCCACACTGCTCAAGACATGCACCTTGCCAGTTGCTCGTTCCCCGGGCCCCTTCAACCATCAGGGACATCGCGTGGACCGTGCCGTGTCACCATATGACGGCACCTCTGCATCATCCAGCCTCTTGTGGTGCATCACAACGGGTGATAAGCATGAAGCTCTCTCCAGTCAAGGGCCGGATGCTGGTACACGATCACGATCTATGCGTTGCCCAATAGCAAAGGCTCTGGCGTGGAGTATACCGTTATGCCGTATGCTCAACCGAGCCGTCTGCAAGTATAAAGCCCTTCCCGCTCCTCCCCCTCTCCCACTGGCCATCTTGCCCCCTCCTTCTGTAGCTCCAGCTTTATCTCCATCAACGAGCACAACCCACATCCTCCATCATCCACACGAAGTTATCCAGTCCAAAATGGGTCTCGAAGACGAGTTTCAGAAGGTTGAAGGCGCCGTCGACGGCCAGGAGTGAGCCCAGCCCCTCCCCTCCCCTCGTATCGGTCCTTACCACCACCTGCAAGGCGGCGACTTGCCCGCGCCCTTATATCCTTCCCTTCTCGGACAGGGTAGAGGCTTGCTGATACCCACTCTCAGCTCCTCTCAGCAGCAGGTATCCAACCAGTCGGACTCCAAGTGGGACACCGCGGCCGACTCCGGTAAGATGGTCCTCCTGCCTGGCTCGGCCTTTGTGCAGCGGCCTCACCTCTGTACCATATCCGTAGGGGGCGCAACAGCTGACCATGTTTGACAGCTGTCGACGAGTTCGCCTCCAAGGAGGGCTTGCCCGCTGGCGCAGACCCTGAGCTCAACAATGTCGTCAATGATGAGATCAACAAGCTGTAAACCCCCTAGGATAGGATATTTGATAGGTCGATGGTCATCACCGCGATACACAGCAACATTTTGTCTAATCCAAAACTCTGATGGACCTCAGTCACGTCCCTTGGTACTAGGCGGTGATTTCCTTGGTCGAAGTTGATCAATCTTATGGATTGTGACTGCGTAGCCTGTGATCTCGAAATCTGAAGTCCTTTCCAAAGTAATGAGGAGGTCTTCGGGGTCACAGCAGGCTGTGATCCAAGTGACGCGGCCTATCAGACGAGCAGACAGGGTGTTGTTGCGGCGTAGGCTAGACTTGAGAGGGTTGGGCGTTGGATTTCCGTCAGGCTGCTTGATGAGAAGGACCCCTGACAAATTCCGCACGCCAAGATCGTTCTCGGTTCGTGAGACAGGCACCATTTTCGAGGCGTCAGTGGTTAGGAGTACAGATTTGGCAAGTCAGGCCATAAGCAATGTCTCACGGTCCTTGGTGTTCCTCGGTGGCTGGCAGCAGACGGACGTTCTTTGCTCATTCGACAACTCAATCACACATCTCCGCTCCGGCTACACTCTTCTCCTCAAGGTTGATTGACCAGAGTCGGAGGCTCACAGGATATCAACAACATAATCTGCAGCATCAGCCCTCCGAGGGTGCACCGAGACGCGGGATTCACAACATTCGGGCTGGCTCCTATATAATTCTGCGCTCTTCATTACTCGTCCGGCTCTTCTCCTTTCCAACCCACCAATAACATCAGGAACAACAACCAACACGAGATACCTCAACGAGCAGGACAACCAGAACCAAGACAGGCAGGAGGCGTCACGCTCACGAACCACCAGACCCCTCCCTCCCTCGGCACCATCAAGATGCCTGGAAAGTGCCCAAAGCACGGTCCCTTCTCCGGAAAGAGCTGCACATTCTGCTGGAAGGCCCGCATGCCCTTTTGGGCCGCAAGTGAGGGCAGGCCCGTTTAGACACAGACGCTTCTGTTCCGTGATGGAGCAACTAACAATGGAGACCCAGAGAGACCTGCATCTGCCAAGCAGTCTCGCCACCGTGGATGTGCGAGGTGGGGCTTGGAGGCGCCACAACCTCGGAAGAATACGGAGTGTCTTCCAAGGTCCACGGGATGTTAGGGTGTCTAGGCACACATAGTCCTTGAAGATAAGATATTATTGCAATAGTCATCTCCAAGTTCTCACAAACATTATCCTGATGGTGATATTGATCCATGCTGATGACATGACAAGATTTGAGTTCTCGAATCCCGAACGATGGGATTCCTACAGTTATGTACAACTCCTGCTATTCTCCACCCCAAGGGTAGGGCCTTTTGTAACCAATCCTGATTCTTGTACGCACATCATCCGTAGACATCATGGACTTGTCTGTGCGAGAACATGCTCCAAGGTAAAGTGGTGTTTCTATGGACCCATACGTCTCGTTTCTATTCCGGTCTCTACGCCCGAGTATCCGGCTGCGTGGTCTAGAATCCACTCATCTCCCTGACCAGCCCGGAATTCACCCAGCCTCTCGCGAAGTGCCTCCCGCTCAGCAGCAGGACAGACACCCACCATACCCTCCCCACGTAGCCGTCATACCACCGCGCCAGGTCCCCGCCCGCCCTCTTCCTGCGCCCCACCACCGCCCTCCCCACCACCTCCTCGAGCACCACCGCGAGGCCGTTGAGCGCGAAGAACACCGCCTCCCCCCTCGCCAGCCACCAGTCCCCCGCCAGGACGCCCCTGGCCGCGAAGCTGTGGCAGAGGGCGCTGCTCAGGAACCCGCCGAGCACCCTGCCCACGTCGGCGCGCCCGCCGCCCGCCCTGCCCGCCCTGCCCGCCAGCCTACGCTCGAGCCACTCCCCGGGCCAGACGCCGTACACGAGGAAGAAGCGCGCGAACAGGCGGTGCCAGCCGTGGCTCCAGAACCCCCGGACCCCGCGCACCTCCCAGGCGCGCACGGTGTACAGCGGCGGGAAGTAGGCGAGCGGGCTCGGGGCGAGGGGGCTGCACGCGACCGCGGCGGCCGAGTGGGCGAGCGAGAAGGCCGCCATGAGGAAGGCCCCCAGGCACCCCGTCAGGGCGAGCTGGGCGGGCAGCGGCAGCCGGGTGTCGAACAGGTCCTCCCCCTCCCCCTCGCCCTCGTGCCCCCACAGGGCCGCGTCCACGTCGCCGAGGCCGTACCGCAGGTAGATGGCCCGCACCACCGCGAGGCACGCCGCCAGCGTGGGCACCGCGTGCACGAGGATGCTGTGCAGCCGGCCGGGCACGGTCGGCAGCCACGCCCTGCGCGTGTGCCGCACGTCGGCCGTGCTCCACGTGAACCCCGCGCCGCGCATGGACAGCTCGAGCTCCAGGGCCCACGACGCCCGGTCCGCCGGGGCGTGCGGCCAGCCGTCCTCGGAGGCGGCGTGCTCGGTGACGGGCCTGGGGCGCGGGCCGTTGACGAGGCCGCGGCGGAGGAGGGGGAGGAGGGGGAAGTAGGGCTGGTCGGGGCTGGGCAGGGAGATGTTGTCGAGGAGGTCGGCCGCGGGCCTGTGACCGCCCGGCCCGGGCGTTGTCGCTGCCCCGGGGGCGAGGGAGTCCGGGTCGGGGTGGGGCCTGCTCTTCAGGTCGCGGAGGCCCTCGAAGATGGGCGTGCCGGCCCGCGACTCGTGCTTGTATATCACGCGCCGCGGGATGTGCCCGAAGAGGTAGGGCGAGATGAAGAAGACATCGACCACGCGGGCACTGCCGTACAGGCCCACCAGGCCGAGCTGGTACGTCAGGCCGATGCTGTGCGGGACGTGATACGCGAGCGGCAGCCGCAGGAAGAGCAGCGCCGCGAGGAGGGCCAGCGCGTTACACAGGGCCTTCACGGCGAACGCGTCCATGGCCGGGGGCGGCGGGGGCGGCAGGAGCAGCAGCGCCAGGTAGTATACCAGCGGCGGGCATATCATGGCCCCGATGGTGAGTGGTGTTGTCCCCGGGATGGGGTGCAGCCCCGGCCGGGGCGCCGCGTTCATGAAGCTCGACAGCGCGTCCATGGCTGTGAGGGGATGGCAGGCGAGCTCTCTGCCGTCGGGTGAGACACGACGACGACGGCCGTTTGGTGATGTCAGAGGCTGTTTAGTACATACTTGGGAGGGGTTACCGGATCAACGCTGGACTAGTAAGCGCCGCTACTCCACAAGCGTTGCTGACGGCCTCGACCGTTGCGACCCGCCAGCTGCGGGAGGACGGCTCCTGGGTCAAGCCCGGCGCCCGTTGCGTTTCTGGTTTTTGCGCAGCTGGTCCTGTGTCCTGTTCGTTTCCAGGGCTAGAGACGACACGGCCATGGTGGGGCTCTCCGTCCTTGTCGGGGACTAGTTTTTCTTCTGCCTGCGCGGGCTAATTAGGTTCTGGGGGCTCGTATGCGAGCTGCTCGACCTCGTCCTCATTTCCCTTCTCCGGAGTCCGTCATTTGCGGTGGGCCCGCAGACCTCTGACACCGGACCCTCCGACAAGACTAGCGCAGAGGCTCTGAGGTACATGACGTCCTTGGACGCATGTGCGTCCTGAGGGAGGTCTCATTCTGACGTAGGCGTAAGAGCCGTGGGAGAAGTAGAAGTCGAAGTTCTCTCAAGGCCCCGAACGGGATGCACCTCTATGCCGTTGACGCATAACAAGGCCGTCCATTGACGAGGGTGTATGAGCCAGGCACCGTGTGTGGCTCGAGCATGGTGATATAACTATCATGCTTATCATCGTGCCACGGATACGTGAACTGCTACGTTGTGTAGAGTGCCTGGGTGTTCTTTCAAGATTGATCGGCTTGGCATGCCTCACGGACAACCACTCTGGCCGGCTGGAGATCACCTACCTACCGTAGTATGTGGACAACCGGATCCCCGAGGAAGACGCTGTACCTGCTTCAGCAATACCGCCTGCGACTCCAGGAGGGGGGCGTCAGCCAGATGGGCCTGCGGGGCCTGCTCACCTGCCTTGCCTCGACTGCGAGGAGGAGGGAAATCCATCTGCAGGTCCCCGAGAGGGAGACGGGCTGACTCTGGGCTGGGGCAAACAGGTCAGGCCCTCGGTCGGATGATGCTGGGCCGGGGTCAAGACGACACTTTGTTTTGTGGGGAGCGGGCGGTGAGGGCACAAGGAGGCCAGGCCGGTGTGTGGGATCATGGGTACTGTGGTACTAAGCACCACCACAAGTCACCCTTAAACGACGTATATAACAGGGGCCCAACCGCGTCGCGTGCTTGTGGAGACGCGGCGAGACGCGACAAGTGGAGCCGCCGCCGACTTGGGTGGGAATACAGAGGCCGTCGAGTCGGGCCCCACCTGTAGGAACAGGTAGGAGGCACGGCAGTTCCATTGGATCGGACGGGCCCTCCCTCGGCCGCTGGTATCGAGGGGCGAAACAACAGGACGCCCGTGGGCGCGAGGCGGGGAGAAGATGGTCGCAGGTCATCACAATGAGTGGATGGACGGGCGTGCGGCCAGCCCGCCCCGGCAAGGGCATCCTAAGTGTCCTCGGAGATGGGGGTTGCGGGTTGCAGGGAGACAGGGCTCGAGGAGAGATGAGGGCCCCCGACCGATGGGAATCTTGGAAGTGGTTAGAGGACCTGTCGATTACCATCGCAGGAGAAAGATCGATGATCGATGATACAACACAACCAGTGGTGAACAATGTGTGGATGGACGCTCACGGGCTGATGGACAGGGACCTGGGGTCCTCCCATTAGCGCTGGGAGCGAGGCCCAGGGCGCCAAGGGTTTACCGCCGACAGGCCTACCATCAGTGCCACACACAAGTACGTCCGTACTATGTAGTACATACATGGCGCCACCACACCACAGCGCCATTGGCTGCCCGTGGTAGTGGCTAGGGCTGCCAGGCGACCCGGGCAGGACTATCCCCCAAATAGCACCTCACAGGGATATCCAGGCCGCCACACGACTTTAGACGCGCAAGTTGCCGCAACAACCGGGTAGGAATGTTTACGAGCTGGGGAGACGAATGGAGACGGATGGAGACTGGTGAGACGACGGGGGGGGTCTTATGTTTGGCCCTGTTGGGGCCCTGTTGGCCCTGTTGGCCCTGGGGGCCCTGTTAGCCCTAGGCCCAGCTCCACCTCCTGTAGGAACCTTGTCTGGGGCAGAGAGCCTGGCAGCTCAGGCATGCAATGCCAGACAGCTGAGTAGACAGGCGGGCAGTCTGGGCCTGTGGCCGCGGGAGGACAACACATGCGACGCAAAAAAAAAAGAAGCTGAACATGGCCAGCTAAGCCCATCTTCGATCCGAGACCCCCTGGAACGTCCCCCCATCTCGTCCAATCAGGCCCCAGCCTGACCATGTTTTCCTCCCCCTTGTTGACTGACGAACCCGTCCACGACCTGTCGCAACACCCATTGCCCTCGGTTTTTTTTTGGGGGGTTTTTTTTTCTTCCTGGTCCCGTCACATCAGGAGGTTGTTTATTCTTCTGTTACAACCCGTCGCCGCTGCTGATGCTACCACTTCCTCTCGTGTGCTCCACCACAGCGCGCTACATTTCCCGTTTTCCTCTCTAATTTGATCATCTCACACTGTTCCCCCCCCCGGTCCGGTCTGTTCTCGACTGCTACCTGCGGTGCGGGCTACCCTCACACCACACCTGCATTGCCCCGACCCTGAGATAATTCCCAGCAGCCAGGGCGATCCAAGCCAGGCCGAGGCCAGGGCAAGGTTGGCCAAGTTCAAGGGCAGGCCAAGGTTCAAGATGTGGTCCTCCCACCTGAAGTACGAACATGCCCAGCAGCAGCAGCAGCAGCAGCAGCAGCAGCAGCAGCAGCAGGGGGCCCAGGAGAACAACAACAATGACTTCAGCAGCCCGTCCTTCCAACAGATACAACAGCAGGCCATGCCCTCGACGCCCACACACCACCGCCGCGGTCAGAGTCTCACCCTGAACAACGCGCCTCGTACGCCCAACAGCCACCGCCCCTCGCTGCGGCCGCCCGTCTTCCTCCAGAGCCCCATGGGCAACCACACCCCGGGCCTGATGGGCGTCGGCGACGTCTTCAGCCCGCCGAGCGGAGGGTTTCACGAGAACATGGGTAGGTCGGGAAGCGGGCCAGCAGCAGATGGGGCCGATCCCTAGAGAGAGATACTGACCTCGAGCCAGGCTACTACTCGCCCGTCATGTCCTCGCCCGGCACCGGCACGGCCCTAGACAACCTCAACGAGGAGATAGCAAACTTCGACCTGGCCAGCTTCGGGGGTCCGCTCCCGGGGGAAGGCCTCTTCGAGTCGCCGATGCCATCCCCGGGACAGGCACCTCCGGCCCTCTTCAACAACCACAACCCCTTCACGTCCCCACCCGAGTCCTTCATCCCGCCGCGCACCGCATCGCCCATGGCCAACAACGGCATCCCTATGGACTCCTACATCCGGACGCCCCAGCCCTCCCCGACGCGCCACCCCTTCCGGGACTCCATCATCTCGACGCCCGACCCGTCGCCGACGCACTACGGCCACAACCCCCTGAAGGACTCGCTCCTGCAGGCCCGCCAGCCGAGCCCGTCGCGCGAGTCCTTCTGCGCCGAGTCGCTCATCCGGACGCCCGACCCCTCGCCCACCCGCCACAGCTTCTCCCACCCGAGCTCCCAGCACCACCCGAGCCTGAACCCGCTCCACACCGCCCCCGACCTGCGCCCGGCCCTGACACCCCGGGGCTCCTCCCGCTCGCCAACCCGCAGTCGCCAGTCGCCGAGCCCCACCCGGCGCATGCGCGCGCACCAGCGGACGCAGAGCCTGGCCAGCATCAACAGCGTCATGAGCCTGGCGGACGGGGACATGGAGCAGTACCGCGTGGAGTCCAACGTCAAGCCGGAGCAGATCTCGGAACTCATCGGCGAGATAGACGGGGCGCCCACATCCGGGGCCCCGGCCGCGGACTCCTCGTCCTCCAACGGTGGCGGCGGCGCCGCCACCGCCGTCACCACCACCACCACCACCACCCCGGCCGCCGCTGCCGACGGCAACAAGAAGTTCATCTGCAAGTGGACCGAGCCGTCTAAGGAGACGGGCGAGGAGAAGCTGTGCGGCCAGTTCTTCGAGCGCAAGGAGAACTGCAAGGCGCACATCCAGACGCACCTGGACGACCGGCAGTACAAGTGCCCCTACAGCTTCTGCGGCAAGCTCTTCGTGCGCTCACACGACCTGCGCCGCCACCTGAGGACCCACGACGTCCACAAGAAGTGGGTGTGCCCCTGCGGCCGCGACTTCAGCCGCGCGGACGCGCTCCACCGGCACCAGGGCCGCGGGAACTGCATCGGCGCCCCGCCGGGCACCAAGCGCAAGGAGCCGGCGAAGCGGGGCAGGCCGCCCAAGAAGAAGGATGTCGTGTCCGGCGGTGAGGGTGGCGCCAACGGCGGCGCCGCCATCGCACCGAACGAGATGAACCAGCCGCCGCAGCCGCAGGCCGACGGCGACGGCGGCGGGAACAGCGCGAACTTCGCGCCCATGGGCGGCGGCGGGATCGACCGGGGTGACTTCGGGGACGACGGGTTCGACGAGGACATGACGGGCATGGGCGGCATGCCGGACTTTGCCACGGACCCCTCGCCGTCGCCCAACTCGGGCGGCCTGGCGCCGAGTCCGCTGGAGGACGAGCTGTCGTCATCGCCGATGCCGCCGAATGACGATCCCATCTTCGAACCGACAGGGGACGAGTGGCTGGAGGACTTAATATTCATCAACGATGACAAGTTTGTGGACAGTGAGGCGGTTTGACATCATCAAGTCGGAAGTATTATACCAGGGCAACACGGCGGTGGGAAGGGGTTTGCCGTTAATCTGAATGACCAGTTGCCGCTTGGAGATGGGCTGTCATGTACGATGTGAGGTTTCGGATCTTGCTGTGCTTCTTTTCACTTCTTGTATCTTGATTATATCCTATGTCGTTCTGAGCCCTGGTCATTGGATCCGGTTCCGCGCTGGTCCTGGGAACAAAAGATGGGATATGGGGTGGACGTTTCTTTTTCCCTCTCTCCTTTTTCTTTCTTTTCCTTCTCTTCATCGGTTGCTAAAGTTGCAAATCTCCGTAGCGTCAAGCGCCGCCTGCCATGGCGGATTTTGTTTTTGAAAGCTTTCTGGGGAGACCCCCCCCCCACCCCTTCCCCCGTGTTCCGGTGCGAAGTTAGTAAGTAGGGCAGGCAGCTGAAGAATGAAATGAGCGAAGCACTTTTTTAAGGCCGGCTAACTGTCGCGGGCAACCCGCGAACTTACCGCAAAACCTGGCTTTTGTTTGACCTTGACTCGCGGCAGAGGCGGGTCGAGTCGAGTAGAGGAACCAACATGGCACATGTCCCAGGCCCGCCTCGTGTGCGCCGCATAAACACGCACGCAGGCAGAGAGGGACCTGAGCTGACATACCACCCCGCCGTGCTGCCCCCTCCCCCTTCCCCCCTTCCCCCCCCCCCAAAGAAAGGTACATTTGATCCCGCAAGGCTGCGGCTGGAGACGTCGCTACCCGATCCCGAGGGATCGCCCGGGCCGCAGCGTCGCAGCTAGCCCTGGGTCGTGGCAGCCCCGACTGCGTTTACGAGGCTACCCTGAGGCGCGTGGGGAGGTAGCGAGTTAGGCAGGTGGTGGCAAGGTTCGTCCACGTAGACGGCTGAGACGGGTTCATGAGCGCTGCGCTCGGGGACATCGATATTGATCTCAACGCCTGACCGTGGCCGAGGTACTCGACGGCCGGCTGTTTTATCGGGCGCGCCCGCAGGCCCTGCCTAGGTGATGGGTCGTGACAAGGGCTGGCTGGTGCGGGCAGGTGTGCGAGAGCTGGTGGCGGTCGACTGCTTTTCAACACATCTCCGTTTTGCCTGTCTATGGACGCCGATCTAGGTATCATAGCATGTACAGAAATGTGGCCTGTGACCCATTCAAATTCCAACACGATTCCTCCTTTCTTGCCTTGGTGGTTTCCATCTACCGCCTGGGCATCCCCCTTCCCCGTCCCCTCAGCGCCCTCTGCGCCGCACCCGGAGGCAGAGGCTTGCCCGGCGCCTGCGGCTGCTGGCTCTCCTCATTCCGGATGGTCTCGTCCACGCCCAGGATCAGACAGCTCGCCTCTGTAGCCGCCTGAAGCGCGTTGATCTTGACCAGCGCGGGCTCCCACACGAACCGCTCCATCATGTCAGCGACGCCCTCGTTGACAAAGTCGACGCCCGCCCACGTGTTGCCCTTGCGGTGCTCCACGCGCAGCTTGTTGAGGATGTCAGTCGCGTCGAAGCCGGCGTTATCGCACAGTTGCCGCGGGATGATCTCGAGGGCCTTGGCGAAGGACTTGATGATGCCCTGCTGCTTGTTGCGGATGTTGTTGTCCGCGAAGCGGTGCAGAGAGGCGGAGACTTCCATCTCGCATGCGCCGCCGCCGCCGACAATTGTGCGGTTGCGGATGGCACGCTTGACGATCATGATGGCGTCGTGTAGCGACCGTTCTACCTCTGCAATGAACTGCTCTGCGCCGCCGCGCAGCACAAGTGTGCAGGTCTTAGCCTCTGGGCAGTCCTCGAAGAAGTTGAACCGCTCACCACCAAGCTGTCGCTCCTCAAAGATGCCGCAGGTACCGAGGTGCTCGGCGTGGATGTCGGAGCAGGTGGACTGGATAGTCGCACCTGTGGCCTGGACAACGCGCTCCATATCCTCTGACGAGACACGACCTGCGCAGAAAACGTCGCGGTCGGCAAAGTACTGTGTAGCCAAGTCGCCGATGGGCAGCTTGGACAGCACGACCTTGGCACCGGTCTGGTAGATGGCCTCCAGCTTCTTGAAAATGATCTGCCACTCCGCATCGACGATGGCCTGGTATTCGGACACCTGTTCGACCCGCACCTCCGCGTTGTCCTTCTCGGCCTTGAGCTCCAGCTCGACGTTGAGGCAGACGATCTTTGGCTTGGTGAACTTCTTGGGCTGCTGCTCGAAGCCGGCGTAGGAGAAGGTCTTCTTGAAGGCGACACCGTTGACGAAGAGGGACTCGGTAAGCGAACCACCGGGGATCTTCTTGACGCCTATTAATTTCTCGTTGAGATCGTCTTGGTCGAGGGTGAGGACGGCATCGACAACCACTAAGACCTTGTTAGCACTTGCACCCAGCCAGCGTTGCCCACCGAGTCCAACCTACTCTTGGTGAAGAAGTCCGTGTTCCGCTTGATCAGCTTGCTCGTCATGGCCGTCGCCGCAAGCTTGCTCAGCGTCTCCCTGTGGCTGGCCTCGTCTGTGCTCACCGCGATCTCCTTGATCTTGTTCACCGCCATGGCTGAGGCTTTCCGCAGGCTCTTGATGATGATCTGTGAACTAACACCCTGCTCCACGTGCTCCTTGGTCTCCTTCAGGATCTCGCCCGCCAGCACCACGACGGACGTCGTGCCGTCGCCCACCTCCGCATCTTGTGATCTTGCAATATCGACCAGGATCCGCGCCGCGGGGTGGACGATGTCCAGGAGTTTCATGACGGTCGCGCCATCGTTGGTGATGGTCTGCCTGCCGTTCTCGTCCACCATCAACAGGTCGCCGCCATAGGGTCCGAGGGTCGATTTAATCGTGTTCTGGACGGCCAGACAGGCGTTGATGTTAGAGACGATCTGGCCCTTGCCCTGAGAGGTGTCGGTGCCTGTGTCGCGAGCCGGTCAGCAAGGGTCTTCCATACGAGACGTGGGGATAGCTTCAGCGGAGGGGCGGATGGAGGGGCAACGAACCCTCTTTCAGGACGATGATGGTGGGGGTCTGCCCGCCGAAAGACATCTTGGATATGTACGAAGGCTGGGGGATAGGTGTGCAGAAGGCTAGAGGGAGAAGATCGCCCAGGAATTATTATTGTCCTCGAACGCTGAGGGCAGTTTTAGGGACGTGGGCGGTGGACGACGCGTGGGGTTGGTTTAGAGCTCCGTCTCTTCTCGAAAAATTGTTGATGCCCGCCTAGAAGCTTTGTAAGTACCTAAGTACCGATCACATTACGTAAGCGGACTGGAGTCAGCCGTGGGCCGCTCGCGCGGACATTCCCTTCGACATCTTCCTGACCTTCGCGTTCCTACCTTGACTGTATGACAACAGATACCTCATGTAACGCATATTCAGTAGGTGAATCAAACGGGGTCTCTCCATTTGCCACCGCTGGAGGATCGCGCATGTGTTTCAGTGAGCAGGTTGCAGGTTTTATACGGTTGCGTATCAAGTCAGGTACTTACATAGTGTGATGGTTCCTACTGGATATCAGACCAACTTTGGAACAGACGGCTGATAGAGAGACCAGACTGGATATTGGCCTAACATCATGCCCGACCGTTCTACATAGTACTAAGTTTAGATAGGCACGTGCTTGAGACGAAGGTTGCAGCGAGGTTGCAGCGACCCTGCATGGTATGGGTAGGGTGTCTCTTCTCCGAATTGGCTGCGTGTATGAATAGTCGAAGTCCATCACCCACCTAAGAACAGCATATTACAGCTCTCAGGCCAAGCTCCTTCTACTTGTTGCAAATACTTTTAAACAAGCCTGCCGTAAGAGAACCTGCTATGTGTACTTACACGCGATAGGGGCGAGAGAGAGAAAAGGAGGGAGGGGGGCCGTATGACTAGCTCGTATAACACTCCTTTCGGGCATCTGCTATAATATCTTTGGAATCATATGTCTGATATAGCAATCCCTGGGCTGTTCTGCTGAGGCAGAGGGCTGAGACCCTCGCCAGGTGAGCCTTCGAGGTTGAAGACTGAGGCGGCCGCGTTAGAACGCTGGCACAGGGTTCCAACAAAAAAGGGCAAAAAGGCTATCGAGGCCAATACTCCGACGTGGAGGCGGAGACAAGGCACTATTCTCAGTTCCGTAGACTCAATTCGCAAATACGGCGACAACAGCTATACAATGTGGCCAATCACTTTCATTGTCAGGACGTGCAAACATGAGCGGAGAGAGCAGCGAAGGCGAGGTTAGTCAAGACCCTACTCCACCACTCCCTCGAAGAGAGAGCGGCACTTAATGGGAAACTCTCAGACATCAGACTCTATTGATCTTGAAAGCTAGAATCTAGTCGACTCTACACAGTGATCCTCGGCGCTGCGTGCTTGAATACGTTGTCCGGATCGTACTTCTTCTTCAATGAGATGAGCGTCTCGAGGTTCTTGCCGTAGACCTTCTCCAAATCAGTATCCTCATAGTCGAGCAACGGAATGTACGCGCTGTCGAGGATATTTCCCGCGTCCTGTTCCCTCAATTCCCTCAGCAGCCCCTGGCCCCACGCGGACGCCTCCTCCTTGAGCGCCGGATCGGCCGTCATGGAGACGATCTCAATCATGTGATGAGTCTCGCGTGCCCCGAAGACGGAGTCCTCATTGGGCGGGGGGTCGCGGAGACCGTGTACCGAGATCATCGTGTTGCCGCCCGGGACGTTGGCGCTATACTTGGCCAGGACGCTCACGGAGGCGGGCGTCCACTTCCTGAGGTTCACGACGTAGGAGCGCCCGTGGACGCCATAGGTCACCAGCTTCTCGTTGTCCTCGCCGTACTTGGCCGCGGTCTTGGCCTCTGTGGAGTTGACGATGCAGTTGCCAAAGGTGGCGATCTTGTCGATGTACTTGCGGCCCTCCTCATGGTCATCGTCGACCCACGTGACGATGGCGGCGAGCACCTTGCCGAGTCCTGGGAAGTCCATGGAGAAGAGCTGGACCTTCAGGGGCTTCGGCAGGTCCAGGCCGTCGATGCCACCTGTCAGGGATGTCCAGACGGACTGCATGTCGCTCGACTCGTAGATGAGAGTACCAACGAGCATCTGTGGGCGAGTTAGATCTGTCCGAGCCGCCGGCGCACACGCTGCCACTCGGGTCTGCTCTCCCCAGGGCATCACCACTCACCTCTTTCAGCGGGTAGACCTTGATAGTCAGCTCGACGATAGCACCGAATATGTAGCCCGCACCACGGACCCCCTTGAGCAGCTCCTCGCTGGCATCTACAAGCTCGCCCTTGGGATTCACCAGCTTCGCGGCGACAATCTGGTCAACGCCTGGGCCGTAGAGGCTGGAGAACGGGCCGTAGCCGCCAGCGGTGCTCCATCCGACATACCCAACCGACCCAGTGGATCCACTGCACGACAGGAATCAGCATGAGGCGGCAGACACTCTAGTGGTTTTTGGGTCTTGAGGTAGAATCGAACCAAGGCGTGATCAGACCATGTTCCCCCAGCGCCTTCAGCAAGCCCCCAGCCAGGATCCCACCGCCGACCCTCGCCGTCTTCTTGTCCTCGCTGACAGTGACGTAGGCGATGTCGCGCATGTCAATCAAGAGGGCACCGTCGACCAGCGTGCGCCCTACGCAGTTGTGGCCGCCGGTCCTGATGTTGAACTCAAGGCCCTTGTCAGCGCAGGCACGGACCAGGGCCTGGACATCCTCGGCGGTCCGGGGCCGGGCGATGGCCGCGGGCTTGGCCGTGCTGAAGATGTACGTCTTCTTCAGGGTCTCATAGTCGGGGGACTCGGGGGTGTGGAGCTTGATGTCTGGGTGCTGCGCCTGCAGGGAAGAGAGCTCTGCCTCGAATTTTCCTTGCGCCATCTTGAGTTGAGGTTTGGGCGGGCGGGGGGGGGGGGGCCTTCACTGCTCGTTAAATGTGTTTGATCTGAGGACAGGCGAAGGAACACACTGGCAATGGGCTTGAGAGACAATTTATAAGCGTCCCAAGGTTTCAACCTCGAACATGCATCTTTGGCTCGCATATGCCGCCCAGCAGTTGGTGTCACCCAGCCTACACCAGCCAACAGGCGACAGCTCACCACCTGCATGCTCGGAACAAGCAGCCGGCGAATCGCCAGTGACAGAGGGTCCTGGGCTATCCCACGTTGGGGGCGGTTGCGATCGGCACCACGACGCACGGCTGAGCGTCAGTCAGAGTGTTTTATACGTACACACCTCTACCGTGACTAAAGGGAATGGCAAAACACCTAACCCTGTGTTGTGTTCAGACCTGAGGTGAGATAGTTTAACCCGTATTGCACGGAACCCCCGGCGCCTGCGCACTTTCTTCGGCCCTTCACGATGCTGCTCCTCTCTGCCCTGTTTCTGTAGGCCCGAATATACAATGTACTAGGCACCAGAGGAACGTGACCCATTTTTTAATTGTCATGATAGGAGGGGAAGGTGGCAGTGGGCTCCATAAGTGACCAGGGACCTTGTGTACTATGTAACCTCTTGTGGGACCCCGGAGCACATGTGAGATGACACAGCCTCTTAAAGTCTAATTGCAGCAGGATGCGCACCTCGTACATAGTAGGTAGCGAGCTGCAGAGCAAGATAGCTGCCTGCCCCTCTAATCGTGGGTCTCCCGAGGTCAGGGTGCGTGCTGCGTGTAGCTTACGTCGTCGTACCGGAAAATCAATAGCGCGGCAGGCCTTGTGGCTCCCGAATCGACCTGTCGAGTACTCTGTCGCATATCATCTCCCGAGACAGTTGCAAATTGGTCTTGAGCTCACAAGCAGCAAGTGGTGCTGGAAGGACCCAGTATTTACTTACGGCAGCAATATAGAGGATGACGGTAATACTATGTTAGGAGGAGGATCCACTAGCTCCGGGAAGGATCACGGCACAAGCCTGCGCTTCTTGAGGACCCGTGTACGATATTATACTATGGTATATCGGGTGCACCCACCTACCTGGCCCGTGCTAGTACTATACCGTGGTAGTAGCTTGGATGAGGGAGGAGGAAGGAAGGAAAACAAACGGTCATGCTGTGGCGTCGTGCCTGGGCTGCACAACAGAAAAGTGACAACCGTTACCGCCGTGCCGAATCACAAGGGAAGTATGTCTGACCTCCCCGCGACGCGGCTGGACTGCCGCGGTTCTGATAGAACCCCATATAGGCGCCTTTGATCGGTCCATGGCGTCTGACATCGCTGTTCCGGGGTCCCTTTTCTCGTGGTGCTCCCGCAGAGCACCAGGTGCCGTCGTGCCTTTGACCACCTTCGCAATGGTGGCAGCGGAGCCCGGCAACCGTATCTCGAACGCGCCGGTGGTGCTCCATGAAACCCTCATGGACGTGCCTCATCCCTGCTATAGTTGGACCCCAACGACTTCACGAGATCTGAAAAGTCTAAATGCCAATCCGGTGGGGGAGGCCGCGCACGGTTCTCATGCAACTCTGCGCTCTTTTTGGTCCCAGCTCTGTGGAACTAGCCCTGTTGACAGCGGCAACCCCCATGTCGTCAGCCAGCGGGTCTGTGATTACATGGGTCGGCCGCAGGATGCGATCTCACGTGTGGGCATCTGCACCCTGATTTGGCATCCCAAGCCAGGCTCACTTATCTTTTTACTGTGCTGGAATCGTCTTTTCCGACATGCTTGTCAGGCTTTGTGGGGTTATCTCCCGCGACGGCCCATTGGCACTTGCGCTTCAAGAAGCCAACAGAGGAGGGTGCCCCTTCTGTACGTAGTACCATACCATACCATACCATAGCAGCAAGATGGTCTCCGCTCCATATTGTTCGTACTTATCGGTGGCCGGGCGCCTGTTAAACCTGGTCTCACCGCCCGGGTTTCATGCCCAGGTCTGAGGGTTTGGTCGGTCTCCTAGGTACCGTACAGTGATATAATTACTCAGTCGCGCGAAGATCGTCAACGCACGGATCGCTATCCACTTCCACTCTCGATCAAACTGTGAAGGCTGAAGTGTGCGACAAGGCGTCCCAGATCAGAGCCACTGCCACCAAAACTGTTTGCTCTGACCCCAATGCCGCTGAGTATAGTGTCCCGGGCGGCCATGCGGCCTCTAGCAAGGTCCACCCGCTTGCGGACGAAGCCTGGCGTGCGAGCTACAACACCAACCCTCTACTCAGGTCTCGTAGCTCGGGGGCGTCCCATGGGAATTCCCAGTGGGCGGGTAGTCAGCTGCGGGAACCAGGAGAGGCCTCAGAGTACCGCCGTTTCCAACCCCCCCTCTGAACAGCTTTACCCGCCATATTCCCCCCCGACCAGAGGCATCCTGTCGAAGCTCCCCCCGTCTTGGGTCCCCTTCGCCGAGCTCTCGCGCATCGAGAAGCCCGGCGGCCTGTACGGTTTCTACATGGCCTACGTGATCGGGCTCGGCTACGGCGCCTGCCTAGTCACCCCGGCGGTCTCGCCGGCGGGCCTGGTGTCGACGGCCGCCGTGCTCCTTGTCTACAACGTCTTCCTCCGCGGCGCGGCCTGCACTGTGAATGACATCCTCGACCGCGAGTTTGACAGGCGCGTGGCCCGGTGCCGGAACAGGCCCGTGGCCCGCCGCGCCGTGACGCCGGCCCAGGGCTACGTGTGGTATGCGGCCCAGACGGTTGGTGCGGGTGCCGCAATCGCCTGTCTGCCGAGTCCGCTGCTCGCACTTGGTTACGCAGGTAGGTGGTGGTGGTGGTGCTAATTCTTGAAGCCCTCCCCCCCCCCCCCTAAAGTGGGTATATAGGGCTAAATACAAAATACGGTTGTATAGTTCCGATTCAGCTGGTTGTGAGCTTGTATCCCCTGTGCAAGCGGTTCACCGAGTAAGTCCGCTACAACAATCCATGATTATGCCTATGCAAGAATTGCATAAGCATGGTGATATTTGCTGGGGACTCGCCCAGGCAATCGGTTGGCTGTCATGGATCGCAGCTACCGGGAAAGCTTGTTGTGCTGATTCCCGAGGCCAAGAACTCAGTCGTCCTGGTGGACAGTTGAATCTGCGGATGGGGAATCAGCCTTTCTGGAACATTTCGTGCTAACCCTTATCCACTGGCAGTTTCCCCCAGCTCGTCCTGAGTGCCCCCATCGCCGGTGGTGTTCTCATGGCCGCGGCCTCCGTTGGCCTGGACCCTTTCGATATGTCCTCGCTGGCCGTCACCGGTGCCACGGCCTCGCTGACGCTGTCGCACTACATCTGGACGACCATCTTTGACTACGTCAATGCCTGCCAGGACACGCCTGACGACATCAAGGCCGGAGTCCGGAGCATGGCCGTTCGCTACCAGGATACGGTGGCCTTCATCTCCACGCTGGGGACCGCTCAGGTCGGGTGCCTGGCTATAACGGGCGCTTTGGCTGGCTTCTCGCCCGTTTATTGGATTGGCGCCGTCGGTGGGAATGCCATGTGGCTTGTGAGTCTTCCAAACTCCTTTGTCTTGTGTAGTGGGCAGAACTTTGCTCCCGAAAGCATATCAACTTCAACATTTCTTTCAGGACTCTCACTGATTGGAATACCCGCTAGACTATTATGGCCAGAACAGCGAAACGGTCCAGGCCGGATATATGTGGATGGTGGTTTGCTTGGGGTGGCCTGATAGTTAGTGGCACCACGGGTGTGGCACTATTTGCCGAATATTGGAACGGGCTGCGCAGTGTAGAAGAGATAGAGGGGTCCGATATGGTGCAATAAGTGGCACGGGCATCGAAGGGACATGGATTTGAGATGCTTTCGTTGTCTTTCAATTATAGGTCAATTGCAATATTGGTAGTACATCGGCTGCTTGACTCGCGTCCTGAGTGTTCCAGCTTTATAACGTCCTTTTTCCTCGCCGACTGTTTCGACTATAGTACTTATGATAGGAGAAGTGTTCACTTTCCCATAGATTGGAATCTGAAAGTATTATAAAGTTCAATCAAAGTTTTCACATTAACTAACATTAACTCATTATTCTTCTGTCATATGGGGTTTATCTGAAAGGAAGACCATTAAGCTGGTTGCATTGGCCCACTCGACCTGTCTCACCTATAATGATAATCTACACTTCTAACTCTGCCCCAGCAACTATCTCACTTGGCCACCCCAAAACATAAAAAGGTCATGCATCTCCTGTCCCTCATCAATCATCAAACCATTGAAGTTTCAGCCTGGAACTCCCTGTGAACCATAATCTTGTTCTTGGGCAGGGATTCCAGCGAGTACTGCTCAGCGCCCGGTGCGGCCACCCTCGTCGTCGCCGGCGACTTGCCATCTGAGCCTTGTGCCAGCGGCCACTCGTCATCCTGATGCTTCCGATAGGAAGCCCGAGCAGGATACCTGGGCTTCCCAGAACTATCTGGCCCCGATATGTCGTAGGACTGACCCTTGGTGCTCATCTTCAGCTTGGGCAGGAGCTTCTTGACCAGGGGCCGGTATGTGGGCAAGCAGCAGCCCAGGAGGCCGACGACGTTCTCCGTGATGTGCCAGAAGAGCACGCCCGAGGAGTACCAGGTGGTGTCCATGACCCAGGCCATCGGATCGACCGTCATGAAGGCGATCACCCAGTCGAAGATGATGACGCGGGTGATGCCACAGGCGACGACACTGTTATCACGGCATCGGGTTAGCGATCGGGTCCTGCTGCGAGGTTAGGGAGGGGAATGAGTTGTGCTCACATCGATCCTAGCAAGAAAATACCACCGACGGCAAGCTTCCGGTTCAGTGGCATCTTCAATGTCCACAGGTGCGGGACAGGCAGGAGGAAGATCAGGATGTCGAGGACCATGTCGGAGACAGCAACAGCGAGGTAGAGAGATGTCACCTCAACGCAGTGCTCGGGGTATTCGCTCTCGAACAAGTCCCAGAAGTAATGCACCGGGTAGCACTGGAAGGCGAGCGCCATAGTGATCGCCACGGTCCAGGCGATAGTGATACCGATGAAGACATTGTTGATGATACGGAAAGCGCGGATCGCAAAGATCCTCCGGTAGAAGAAGAGGACCGAGAGCTTGATCACGCCGAGGCCGATCGTCCCGAGCACGTGAAATGTATACTTCGTCTGTTCGTAGACCAAAAGCTGGTGCGTGTGAGCAAGCTGGCCGTCGACGAGTATCTGATGGGTTCCCAGCCCTCCGAGAGTGGTTGCTGTGGTTCCGAGGAGAACAAGTCAGTCCTCAAGTACGCTTGCCATCACGATTCCACCGGCACGACTACTCACCGACGAGTTGATTGACTGCCAACCCGACGCATATCACCGCGGCCGGTATCGTGATCCAGTCATCGATGGCCAAACGCGCAGAAACAAGTGACCGTGCGTAGAACCTGAGGCCGACAGTGACAATAGGCGTAATGATAAATAATATAGACGTCCCAATGAGTACAGACCGTGGGTACGGCTGGTAGTCGGGACTGAAGTAGGGATTCTCCATGGTGAAGTCTCTCTCTCTCTCGTCCGGCAATTGGCCCTGCAGATCGAAAGAGTTGGCCCAATAAGGTTGGGGGCGCACGGTCTGTATGTGCTTGCAGACAGGGTGGGATAGCGATGGTGGCACAACAGAACAATTTAGAGGGGGGCGGAGGGCACTCATGCTTACAGTTCTTGGCCTTACATCTTATTTGAGGGCAGCTCTTTTCTTTAGTCCACAATTTGATCAGCCCCCAAAGGCTGATCCAACTAAGCATCCCGAGGTCGCGTGGATGCAGTACAGTAATACAACTTCATGCAGTGCAACCAAGGCCTCCTCCCGCCAAACGTGGGACTGGGAAGGTAAAATCGACTACTTGCTACGGTACAAGTGGACGAGGCGAGAAGCTTATCGGGCCTCCTGTTACTTGGAACACGTTTGAGGTTGGTGACTTTCCTGAATAGAAACAGGCGCCATCCTCATCCCAAAGCTGCTGTGACTATTGACGGGCTTGACCGTCGTAGGCAGTCCTTTCGCCGAACAGGATCTGTATCAAGAGCCATGGTCTAACGATCGAGGCAGTGTAACATGTACTCTATCTCCATACCTCGGTACCCTAGTATGCAGGCCCATGGAGCTGCAAAACTCTCACCAGGATCGTCGTCTGCACGTGGCATGGCCTGGGAAGTCCACCGGCTCCCCGCCTGGTGCGGATGGCCCGCACACCGGCGCAAGCCTCCCTCACTTTGTGGTGCTGTCTGCCTCAGCAGGCAAATCAGGATGGGCCAGGGCCACGTTTGGGCTTGGGAGGATCCTGCAGGATTGCAGCAACACTGCAGGATTGCCACCACTGCGATAGTGGGTGAGTGGGAACCCACGCGCCCATTGCTGGTTGGTCGACCGCGGGGCTTTCCACACAGTACGGTGCTCCACTCTGCCCAGCGCCTTTCTGTGACCCAACTTATATTTCCTTAAGTTCAAGGCCATACGTTCGTCTTACCCTCTTTGGCTCTCGCGCTGACGGGCATCTCGATTTGGGCCCGTCTTCCGTTCTGTACCGGTGCCAATGGTCAAGGTATTGATTCCATAGTCGGACGCAACACTAGGTTTGTGTGGTGAGCGACTCAGCGCTGACCCGTCCAAATCTCGGCACAAGTCGGCTACTGGAGAAGACCTACTGGAGTATTCCCGCCTTCGAGAGTACTGGGGCATGGAATCACTCCCAGGCTGGCAATGAGCGGGCGCAAGACAATGTCTTGGTGGGGCCTCGCAGCCTCAGCTGCTGAAATTTGCCTTCATGCATCTCGCGCGGGCAGAGGCATATAAAGCTTGTACTGGGTATTCTTCATGTAGCACTGCAGGCTCAACCGGGCACCCCTCTCTTCCGACAAACGTGCCGTATTGCGCCACCCGCCATGCATTCCTGTGGCTTCTGCATAATCGCCAGCTTGCTGAGTCTCAGCCTGGCCTGTAACAGTAGCCGCGTCACGGCGTTCTGCGACGAGGTCACCAAGTACCAGACTGTCATTTCCTCGAACTCGACAGTCCAGTGCGGCGTGAGTGACGTGCGATGGAGCGACTACGCAGCACCACAGCCCGGGGCCATCATCACCGTGGGGGCCGAGGAAGACGTCGCCACGGTTGTGACCATGGCCAACGAGCTGGATGTCCCCTTCCTCCTCCAGTCCGGTGGCAACGGATGGGCAGATACCTTCTCCCTCGGATCAAACGGCATAGTAATCGACGTGTCCCAGCTTAAAGACATCAGTTTCAACGAGGACAGGACCGAGGTCACGTTCCAAACCGGTGTCCTAATCGAGGAGATCGTGGCTGCCGCCTGGGACAACAATGCCCGCGTCGCGACCGGCACATGCAACTGTGTCAGCGTGCTCGGGGCTGGTCTGGGGGGCGGCCTGGGTAGGGGCACCGGCCTGTACGGGCTGGGGCTGGACCAGCTCATCTCAGTCAACTACGTCGACGCAAATGGCAGCAGGGCAACCGTCACCAACACCAGCAACCCTGATCTCTGGTGGGCCCTGAAGGGGGCGGGCGCGAACTTCGGCATCGTCACGTCCGTCGTCTACCAGAGCTACCCGGTCGCGCAGGCCGACAACACCGCCTGGACAGGACTCCTCTACTTCAACGACAGCGCGATCGAGGATATCGTCTCCGCCATCAACAACCTCACCTTCGAGGCAGAGATGCAGCTCGACTTCTATTTCACCGAGGGCGTGGTCGCCGTGTTGCCATTCTACCTCGGCGACGAGGCGACGGGCAGGGAGAAATTCGCCACGATCCTCGACATCGGCCCGGAGGCGGATGCCACCGAGGTCATTTCTTACAACACCTGGAACGCCGCGGGGGACTCATTCTGTACCGATGGCGGCCGGAAGCCCTCCTACGAGACCAACCTCAAGACGATGGACCCCACCGCGTGGCGCGAGGTCTGGAACGAGTACATCGCCTTCTACGACACGTACGCGGAGGCGAACATGACCACCCTTCTGACCGAGTGCTACTCGACAGCCAAGATGCTGGAGATCGGCGACTCAGAGGCGGCGTACCCATGGCGCGATATCAAGTGCTACTCGATCGTAATCCCATGGTATTCATCTCCGAGCCTTGACACGGAAGCCAACGCCTTCGGCCAGAAGGTCCGAAGCATCCTGTCCGCGTCGTCGGGGACGGAGACCTTCAGCGCGTAAGTCTACAACCTGTGAAAGTGAAGACTGGCCCACCCGCTAACCGACGTCTTAGTTATATCAATTTTGCACATGGCGACGAGGCCCTGGCCGATATCTACGGCGACAGCTTGTCCAGGCTCCAGACTCTGAAGAAGGAGTACGACCCGAAGGGACGCTTCGACCAGTGGTTCCCTCTTTCATAATACAAGGTTGCCCGTATCGCGACCTTTGCTTCAATAGATACAAATTTTAATTAGATCAAATTTCATATAGTCTAGACATGACTCGACGGTCTGATGACGCTGCCGATGTGACCTTGAACTATTTCCCTGTGCAAGGGTGCCAACTTCACGTGTTGTCTATTGAGTTGCACGCTGCATATACAGCTCCCAGGCCTTATCAGCCGCCTCAGAAGCATCAAAACCCCACAGCCAAACCTGAAAGAAAGGATCCGCCAAGAGGTTGGGATAGCCAGCGGTGGGGGTCTCACAGAGGAATATCCTGTCCCGCTCCTCCTTGAGCGGCCCATTGGGCAACTGCCAGATCGCGCCGTTCTTCAAGCCCGCCCTGCTCACGTGGCCGGTCCTCTCCTTCCGCAGGCGCTGATAGACATCGAGACAGTCCTTCACTTGCTTCCGGCTCTGTGCTTTGTACAGGAGACGTGCAAGTACAGAGATTGACTCGAGGCCCATGGCGGCGCCTTGGGCCCTGTTTTGAGGCGTGTGGGTTAGCTCAACGTTCCCACCTAGCAGCCACAAACAGCCCTGCCTAATGAGCTTAGAAAGGGAGCAGGGTAGCAATCAATGAGATCCATACTTACAGGTAGGGCAGGGTCTGATGCGCAGCGTCGCCGACGATGCAAAACCTTGCCTGGGTATCAACCCACGGCGAGTTCTCATCGTCGACCTGAGGCTGGAAGAACATCCACCGCTTGCAGTCTTCACCCAGGCCAATAAGCTCACGAATCTTGGGCTCCCAGCCCTCGGCACCCAGCTCGGCCTGAAACCCCTTCAGGTCGACGTCCTGCGGTCTGAAGAACGCATCCGCGGGGTCCAGCGAGCCAGGCCGGGTGAAGGCAATGTTAAAGGATCCCGCCAGGCTGTAGGTGACTGCCTGGGATTCTGGGCCCAGCCAGACGACGATATTGGGCTTATCCGCGAGATGCCGCAGGCTCTGCCGTTCCCTTATAAGCCTTTCGTCGACCACGATCCGGTGGACCACTTTCCCGTGAGGAATTGCCTCGGGCTTGCGTCCGGTCAGGGTCTCCCGCAGGGCGGAGTTGGCGCCATCCGCACCCACGAACAGATCCGCGGAGACCGACCTGGACGGACTACCATCGGCTGCGTACAGGCTGAGCGTGCCTCCGGCCAGGTCGATACCATCCGCCCTGGCGGTCAAGCCGAATTCGAGTTGGACGCCCGCGGCGAGGGCCTTCTCATATAAAGCCTGCCGCAGATGCGCACGGTGCACCGTGAAGACAGGGGCGCCGTACTCCTCTTCGGCCACGCGGAGATCCTGCGTGTGAAGCGTCCTGCCCGTGGCGTAGTCCTTGAGTATGATGGCAGGCGTCAGGACGGACTTGGCCTTCAGACTGTCATAGACGCCGAGTTCCTGCAGCACGCGCAGGGCATTTGGGTGGAGCTGCATGCCCGCGCCGAGCTTGATGGACCCGGTCAGCCAGGATGATCTGAAACCTCAGCAAGCTATCTGGTCCACGTACAGTCTGTAGACCGGGATCTTTCTCGATGATTGTGACTCTGAAGCCACGACGGCTGAAAAGGATGCCGCCGGCGAGCCCCACGATACCGGCCCCGATGATGCATACGTGAAAGCCCGACTGGAAAGACTCCATGGTTTCTCGGTATGTTGAAGTGCCGGCTCCCGGAAACCGTGTATTATCTTAAGATGAACGAGACTGATCGAACCTGAGAAGACGTGTTACCTAGGGAGCAGGAGTCAAGCTATTCCGTAGTCGTCCCACTTTCCAAGAACCACCCTGTCGAAGATGATGACAGCTGCATGATTACCTAAAGAGATGACTGCCCGCATACGGGTCCGTACAGGTGGCTATTCAGAGAAGAGCACCGCTCACCTCATTTGCTTAGGTCTAAAGGCCCCTTTTACCTAACGCTTGCCCCATTCGCCCATGTATCATTTTTTTATTGCAAGAAAAGAAAAAAAGTTTATTTTCAGATAGGCAGCGTGATCCGTAGTAGAAGTGGAAGTTGGGCGGGGCACCAAATGAGTGCCTGTTTTCTTATCCCACAAGTAGACCGAGGTGGTCACCGGCTGCCACGGTGCGAGACGAGGAGAAGGTAGATAACAAAGTGGCACGGAGGCGCTCGTATCTTCTCCCTCGAACCTCGCCGGACAATGCATCCGTATCCTCAGGTTGAAGAGCAAAGGGGAGATGGGTCTCGTCCATGCGAATTGTCTAAGTAGCTTTGGCTGAGATTCTGCTCTTGCAGTCTGCCGACCCCTTGGCACAGTGTGGTCTGGACATGAGCAAGAGTCTAAACCTGTCTGGACCTTCGTGTTCAACTACAGTCAGACATGGGCCCTGGCTACATCGCTTGCGACCCGAACCGAGGTGGCACGGGCGGGACAAGGCCTCCAAACAGTGCACCGTCCAGCATGTGCCCCTTACAGGATCCCCGATAAGCGGATGTTAATCTTGGTCGGGGCAGCGCGCGCCTTAACCCCCCGTCGTCGGGAGGCGGCCGACAAGCAATACTCAGAGTACTGTAGTAAATGCCCAGTGCCGACATCCCTTTCAGGGTGTCGGTAGAATCCTGTTGCCTACCCCACCGGAACCGGCGTAATTGTCAACACGACGTGGTTCACTAAAGCAAGAGAAAGTTTCAGTTACCACGGTTGCGCAATGTAATGGTCTCCCTGAAGGAGTACACTATTGCAATCCACAGTCGGCCGTTATCAACCCGCGAAGGGGGGTGACTACCTGGGCGTGTAAGTAATGATGTGGCCAGGGGAGCTGGTCCGCTTTCGCCCTCACACAAATCTAGCTTTTTCTGGTGCGAAGCAGCGTCCGGACGGTCGCGGAACGGTCCCTGCCGCCGTTTGCATTCGCCACTAACAGGTCTTAACAAGCTTAATAAGTAGTGACAAAATCTGCTGAGCAAAAAGCATCGATTGCCGTGCATTCGGTTGCGTAGTGTAATGGTTATCACATTGGATTCTGACCGTATTTCTCATTGTCCTTCCAATAATCTGAGTTCGATTCTCAGCGCGACCTTTCGTTTTCATATTTTCTTCCCACATATTATTTTTACCCCCTTTTTTATTCTACAAGAATGGGAGTGGAATCGCGGGTTTGTGTAGTGCAGCGGTCTCGATGTCTACGGCGGCCTCTATTAGCCTTAGGTGCCAGGTATGCTGTGCTTCAGCGAAGATAGTCTGGGGGGTGGACTCTTGATAGTTATCTAACCCCAATCCTTATTTTTAGGCAGCAGACAAGGTTGTCTCTTAGCGATCCTTTCCTGCATTTTGCCCCAGGCCTCCTTAATGCACCCACACAAAGCCCCGGGAAAGAACACGACGACTTCAGAACTGCGGTAAATGTCGGGAAACTTTGCCAGCGTAGCTTTCACTGATTTGTCGCTCTCCTGGCTGATAGAGAGCTGATCGATCCAGCAGGACTCATTGACCTCGAAACAAATCTCCTGGAGGCACCTCATGAGGTCACTGAGCTCCCACTCGCCCCCTAGTGTCATCACTGCTGGCATCCCGTCTTCATAATGGCCCAATGATCTCGGAACCCGGTCGAATTTGCCCCAGGTATACGGAGGAGCGAGTACATTGCCTTCCTGTACCTCAACCGACGTCTCACGGATGACCAGGTGGCGGCTGCTTTCTAGGGTGTGTTCCAGAACGGGCAGCTCTTGTGACAGCAGTAAGCAGACTTCATGACTCGAGCCTTCATGGTGACTGGCTCAGGCGGCCGAATATCAATCTGTCCGTAGCACGCTGTCAAGATTGAGGTCTTATGCGTAGATGATAGTCGTATGAGCTCAGAAAAGATTAGTCCCAGCATTAGTTAGCAGGTGGGTTCTGACAACTCGCACAACGGGGTCTCGACTCCACCCGTATCTTCTTCCAATCAGGATTACATACTAGTAGTATGCAGACCCGGTAATTGACCCTAGAAAAGCATCTAGGCTCCCTGTAAGGCGGCCCGGCCCCTTGTAGAGGCCAAGGAGGGCGGTGCGCTTATGGGAGGCCCGCATCTCACTCTCAGCCATAGGAGCCTGCTGAGGCGTTACTCAGCCCACAAGTGAATTATATATCATCAGGCAGGCTAGAGCAATACCTATTAGGGAGGCCAGCTCGATTCAGCTCCGACTCAAGTCATATATATCTCGCCACAGCGACAATGGGCACTTTTACTGTCTCCGCACTCAGAAATCAGTGGTCGAACCCCTCAGATGTATCCACCATTCTCATGGTCATCGGCGGGGATGTTGTTCAGAAAGCCCTGGCCCAAGGGACAGGGGCCTGCTTCACGCCAGTCTGCTTCTCCTTCGGATGGGTCTCTTACGCGTTTATGGCGCTGGTCGAGATCATCGGGGACGGCCGCCTCCTGCCGGAGCCGGATTACCCAGTGAAAGTCTTCAACCTGGGCTCGGGATACGTCAGAGGGAACAAGAACTGGGTCATTGGTCGTCTGCTGCGTGATATAGAGACCAGCCTTTCCCGCCAAGAGCCTCTGGCAGGCGAGGGCATCCGGATCACGGTCCTGGAAGCAAAGACCAACCGGAACGGGCCGACAGAGTTCTCATTGGGATGGATACATCTCTACGGATTTGTGTGTATCCTGATACAGCTTGCACTGGCCTCGATCCCGATCGTGACCTCTGGGGAATGGGACATCATGATGATCACGGCGGCCGGTACGATCTTCGTGCAGCTAACGGGCTGTCTTCCTCAGTGGCGAGCAGAGAAGCTTCCAAATCGCCAATCCAAAGATGCGACGTTTGCCATCACACAAGGGAACGGATCTCGTGAGATCGTGGTCATCATCGGCAATGGGAACTGCCTGGATCTCGAGGAACTGTCTGCTTCAGGATCCCCTCGAGGCAGCCGACCATGGGAGAAATTCACCGGGTCGTGGAACCTTCTCTCAAAGCCTGTAAACGAAGTTGGAAATTCACATCCACCAAAGCCGGAACGACAGCAGAGACATGCCCGCACCATCCGAGGGGTACCGGCCGGCTTTTGGCTCACCAGGATCATCATCGTAGCCCAGTCGGTCCTCTCGCTGCTCCTTCTCGTCAACGTCGCTTGCACGAGAAATAGTAATTGGGTGATCATCGCTGTTGGGGCCTTTGGCATGTTCCAGAATGGATATCTAGCCGGCATGCAACGGTCAACGGAGCAGAGGAACCTCCCGCTCGCGCTTGTCGAGATTATCAAGGCGAAGAAGGTCATGGACGGGCTTATGGACTTCGACGTGGCGTACGGAGACGGTGAGTCTCTGAGGGATGAGTTCTTCCCAGGCAAACTTCGGCCGTCCGAGAAGCTGTGGTGGGATGGTCAGAGAGATGTATATGATACTGCTAGGGAGGCGGCGAAGTGGCGCGGTGTTCCTCGCAGTCGACAGCGACCTTCAGTGAAGGCCGGCCAGCCTACGCCGTCCGAAGGCACGCCGGTGGCCTCTGATTCTTCCACAAGGACTGCATCACCATAAGGATGGATCCATATGGAGACAGATTGGGCCACAGGGGCCAGCTAGTCGCTGATTACACAGAATTTCAATATTAGATGTTAGTCTACTTATGATCTCTAGCGACTAGACTACGAGCTGGGGGATCAGTCCTCAGGACTGCCTCCATGTCTGCCGTCCAGGCACGAATGCTGCTCGATGATGTTCAATCATCATCATCCGGGACCATCTTAGCGGTCGTCAAGAACAAGGAGGTAGTTGTCCGTCCGAAGGCCAGGCCGGGCAGCTGGGCAAAGGTCTGGGCGCGGCGGCCACCTCGGCTTTGCCAAATGCGACCAAAAGAACCAAGAGACAAGGCTGCTGGGCTGCTGGGCTGCTGAGCTACTGGACAATGGAACCCCACCAAAAGCAGACAAACAATCGAAATCTGCTGTGGACACGAAGATGGGGACCGGGGGGGGGGGGGCGCACGCAGATGATGGAACTCAGACTGGAGGAATACGGTCTTATATATCAGAACTAGTCGCCATATTTGCTTGAGGACAACGAGGAATTGAAAAGCTGGTCAAATATATAAAGTATGAAGACCCCTGGACAGGGATGCTGGAATAACCTTGCTTATTGCATATGGTTCAGGCGTTTATGACAGAGACTGGAGTTGTTATACACCCGAAGGATAAGGGCCAGGTGGACTCACGCTGAGGCAGGACACTACCCTGGGCCTAGTTGGAGCCAAGATAACGTCGATGAAGCTGCATTGGGGAGCCTCAACCTCGCGACGAGACTCAAACTTTGATGCCACCAGGGCACAGCGGGACTCTTCCAGACCAAGGGCGCGGTACAGAGCAGAGCTGGATAGGAAGGAATGACATAGTATGCACCGCGCTGAGTGAATGCCGAGTAAGGCACACCCCCTCCTCGAGTTCCTGATAGGTAACGTGCTGTGCGCCGGCACCGACCAGTGGTGCGAGCTGCACCATCGGCAGTGGCATGACGCCTCCAAAGACTTTGGACATCGCGTACATCCCGATCGACAGCCCGAATGGCTCTCGCTGAATAGATTTCTGCGGTGGGGTTTCAGCTCATCGTTCATAGGAAAAGTGGGTACGGCAAACCTAATTTTTTATGAACGATGAACTTTTAGCGTCTATGAACGCTCATTACATATGCACAGCATATGTAGATAAACATAGAAGGTCATCTGAATATAAAGTAATTTGCCGTTATGATGCCTTACATTTGCTGAAAATTGCGTGATAATACACTATATGCTGTGTATCTGAGGATGGCTCGCGGCAGGCACGAATTGGACTTCAAGCTAAATCGGGAATAGTGCATATCCAGGGCGTGTGCCGCGCTTTGGTGCCATCGCGTCCACCACAGAAGGCGCGCCATAACAACTCTTTCCTTCAAACACGACAACGTTAGCGTAAGTTATGCTAACACATGCTGCCTATCAATTCTACTGCGTGTTTAGCATATGCTGACTATTAGCACAGACCCCCCCATCCCGCCCACGCGTTATCTCTCATCCCGGCTGTCACCCAAACCAAGCGTAAGGACATCTGTCGCGCACATGCTGTGCTTATGCTGAACATATCTACAGACCATGACCCTAACTGCGGCCGACTTCGACAATGCGGCGGTGGCCGCCGCCGCCAACCCCTCCACCTTCGGGTACCATCATGGTAAGCATATGTAGTCTAAAAGCATCATTAAGTCAACATATGCTGAGCATCTACAGGACCTATTTCCAACCACAACCCTACGTGGGTCCCCGACGCCGCCGAGGACGCGCTGGACGCTAACCGTTGCCGTGAGTAGCATATGCTAAATGTATGCTCAACATAGGCTAACATATCTATAGGACCCCAGCTGAGCGTTAATGATGTTGCTAGTATGTTGCGCAGCAAGCATGCGCTAGGCATATGCTAATTATATACAGATCCCCCAAACCCTCCAACCCGCATGTCTCGCGTCAACACCAATATGTATATTAGATGCAGTCATGGCATATGCTGTATATATACTGACACCATGCAGATGCGACATCGATCTTGGCAGCGGCCAGATGTGCGGCACCATCATCATTGACCAGCCTTCTGTATGTACAGCATGATCTCACGATATAGACAGCATATGCTAATCTTCAGTAGCTCCGCCGACATATTCGCACCCATCACCCCGGCGCCAGTAAGCAGACCACAGATATATATTATGCATAGAACCAGCATATGCTCATATAATGCTAGTCGACAATCCCTCTCGCAACAACATCAGCATCGCCGAGAACAACTTGGGCCAGAAGTTAGTACATGCACCTAGCATATGTCTTATATATGCTGATCAAATATAGTGCTATCAAGCTTTGGGTCATCTCTTGCGGTTGGCGCATTGCGCGCTATCTTCGTGAGCCAGGGTAAATCACTTCCAACATATGCTTCACATGTGCTCACTCCATGCTTACTTAATGCAGCCGTGGTCCCCAGTATATCGCCTACCTCTGCGATGAGGCCGAGCGCATTGCGTAAGCATCACCAAACATCATGCTCAGCATATGCGCAGCAGCAGCTAACTCGTCGCAGCGCCGAGGACCAGAACTTCGCCGCCAGATTTGGCACCCACTTTCACCGTCCTGTGAGTTACATACTACGCATATGCTAACTATCTACTCAGACATCTATTACTCTATATATGTTATTTACATAAACAAGGCCTCCGGGAATATACCCTTTATCTATGCACGCCATCAGCATATACAGAGGATATCCCTATCATCTGCACCTCCTGCTCAATCCTCGCAGACACCAACATCGGTGGGTCACTCTGCTGAGCATATGCTTAAGCCACCCTCGCCCCCCAGGGTTACCCGAATGGAACCCTCCTGGTGTTTTGACATGGAGAGCATATGCCCAGCATGCTTTGCGTGGATCGATTGGTGCAATATTTATTGTTTATGGCAGCGGAAGTATGCCGAGCATATGTTAATAGTATTCTAACAGTCTACACCGCCCCCCAAAAACAAGGTATGATTCCTCGCTGCTTAACGTATGTTGAGCATATGCTAACGCAATGTAGCGCACCTTCCCTGGCTCGGGCTCAGGCTCTCGTCGCCGGGAGCCAAAGAAAGCCACCAAGTGTATGTTCAGCGTATGCGCAGCATGTGCTCACTCTGCTAATACTCATAGCTCGTGGTGGTGTCCGCAAAACAACTGCTGGTCGCAACAAGGGTCGTAAGTATGCCCTCCACATGCTTTACATGTGCTCAGCTAACATTAAATCAATAGGCAAGGGCAGCGCCAAAGGACACCACTGCCTCTGGCGCCATCAATGTCAATGGTGAGACCTAGGCTGAACATATGCTCAGCATGAAGTGGATTTGGACCACTTCATAAATTGTTTCTGGGTTTAGACCAGTGTTTATATGCGCAGTATATGCAAGAGGTGGGCTTAGACCTCTCGCTAGGTTTAGACCTCTTGCTGGGTTTAGACCAGCATGTGGACAGCAGATGCTTGCAAAAAATGAAATCTATGCTCTGCTATAATTGAAAGTTTTTGGAACTGTAGTGATCCTCAGCATTAGGTCTATGGATTTTTTTGCACGCTAGTCTCAAGATATCAATGCCTTCTCCAGCTCCTTTTCTGTAGTGGAAGAAGCTTGATTCTCTTCAGCTACAGAGCTCCTCAAGGGCGCGAAGCTACTCGTGGGCCCAGATTGTTGATACGACGATTAATTAGAGGAGGTGACGATAGTGGAGTCAGCAGATGAGCTAAGCATTGTTCACTCTAGCGGGCTCCTGGAGGGAGTTCTCGTCTGCGAGATGTCTGTCATCATAATCATTGATGAGGGCGTCATTCCACTGGCGGGCCCAATCCAGGGTCAAAGGTTGTTCGTCCTTGATGACTATCCATGACATTCACAATCAAAGTTGCAGGGTAAGTACTTACCCTGTATCCCATATTTTCTGGTCATGTCATCCTGATCTTGGAAATTGCCGTCGCACTCGCGGATATGATCAGCGGCTCTGTTGTGTTTGAGCGGATGGTTCTTGAAGGCACGCGAGTCCGTGCTGCAGCCCTTCGTCGGGCAGGTCATGATGTACAGAGAAAATCCGTTGCTAGACAGGTGCCCGAAAACCCACGGACGGTTCGGTTGGGGTGGCTTCGACCCGTGGTATCTGCACTTCTTCTTCAGCTGGGTCATCGAAATGGTCGTAGATGTGTATCCGTGTGATTCAGGTGCCGGCACCGGTATTTGAGACGAGGGAGTCGATGCTGCAAGCGTTTAGACGATGGTGGGGCCTTGCCAGCTGGAAGCTGAGGCATGGTTATGGCTCGTGTTTGCGGCAGTAGCCGCAGTCCGCGAAGAGGATCTCTTCTGTCGCTTACCGGCCTGCTCATTTGCCCCTGTCCCATCCTCGCGCGATCACTTACTGGATGTTGCTTAGCGATGTTCTTGACTTTGGGGCTGTGGTTACTGGCTGCGTTGAAATACTTCCGTAGGCACGTCAGAAAGTGGGAAGGGCGAGTTAAGTTGCTCGCGCTCCAGTTTCTTGGTTTCTTCAGCTTCCATGATAGTGAAGATATCATCCTGAATGACGCCATCTCGGGGGTCGTTTGGGTTTTTTTTTGGCGGCGGCGGCTGCCGCATTCCAAAGGGCCGTGCTGTAAAGAGTGTCCCAAGACAAGTCGAGAGGTGCCACTGCCCTGCTTGCGTTGGACGTGTGCTATTCGTTCGTCTTTGAGGAAGAGCTGGCTTCAGCAGCTGCGATCGACCTGAAAAGCTCATGCAAATACCAGTTAGAATAGTCTTAGAAAGACCCTCATACAGAATTGAAGGAGGTTCTTACCTGGGCCCTGACTCCAGCAGGACTAAACTTGCCGAGTCGCTCAATTATCTTCTCCTTGAGCTCTTGTCCATATTTGAAAACCCTTGTGCTCTTGTCATTGTACCGGCTACAGTTTTCAAGCATCAGAGCGAAGTCCTGTAAGAAGTCGACAGCACCGTAGCCGGGTGGACCATCTGATCTGAGTTTGTTGAGTATTGTGCGGAGTTCCATGTGTTTTCTGACGACCTCGAAATAGCCCGGTGCTTCCTCAGCGGTGACGGGTTCCCAGAAAGGAGCAGCACAGCTGAGCTTCTGCAGACTGTCGACGAGTACAAAGAGTTCGCGCCTGCTCATTTGGGGCTCTTCTGCGCCACCCTGCTGGGAATTTCTATCTGCGAAAGGAGCTGCTATATGCGGAGGTAGGTCTGCACTTGGAGGTGTGATACCTACATCGATACAGAGACGCCACGCAGTCTCAAGTTGCTCATTTAGGAATGTGATATGGGCGTTCAGCTGGCCAAATTCCTTGTCGTGGACGGCATGTTGTACATGGAGGTTGTTTCCAGAATCCATAGGCGAGTAAATAATGGAGACATCTTTCCGACCAAAGTAATTGGGACCGCCGGGCACGATGGGAAATAGCTCAAACGTGTTGATCACACCCACAAGCTGGGAATGAATTTGCTTCAGGTCAGCCATCCTAGCAGTGTTCCCGTTCATCAGTTTCTCGAAACTACGACCGGGACCAGTGTACTTGTCAAAAAATTCGAACTGCTCGTTCCACCTGTTCAGGGTCTCGGCGTAGCATTTGTTTCGGTAGGGCACAACCCTCTGCTTCAGTATCCGCATGCCTTCCCTCCTTCTCCTCCTTGGTCATGCCCCTGTGCCAGTAAATAGTCTCGAGAATCTGCTTCCAGCGCCCGAAGGCAGGGTCGTCACTCCACTTGTCGCAGAACTCTATGTAGTCTCGGGAGATCTCCATCTTCTGCTCAGGGCTTGTGATAATGATATTCATGTTGGTGCTGTGGAGAGGTTCCTGGTTTTGGAATAGAGTTGAGCCGTAAGAGGGTCAGAAGGTGACAACAAGTGAGTGAGAATGATTGTAGCTGTGGGATTTCAGCTAGTTTGTGGTGATGTGAGGAGATGGTGCTTGGATGAAATGATGAGGCAGGTGGTCGGTTCTGGTGGAAGGTAGACTGATAAAGAAGCTTGAGAAAGTCGAACAGGTTGGCGAGCAATTCGCACAAGGTGTTGTTTCGAAGCATTGCCTGTTAGACATGTGGTTGTGTCGGTGAGAAACTCAAGCTGCCTGGCGGCCTGGGTAGACGTCAAAAGTGGGATAAAACAAGCTCCTGTGAATAAAAATGGTTCAAGGAAATTTACGTGCAGTCTGGTCTTTGCAGCTTCACAGCCTTGCTGACCTCCACTTGCCAAGCCGATCAATCTTTGTTCTCGACTTCCACTATGCCTGGCAACTGTTTGACAACTTCGCTGAGCGGTTCTGCAGCCTTCACTGACCACCAATTGAACAGTCCCAATCATCTGTCTCCCATACCATCTCGCATTGTTCTGGATTCGATTTATTTGTCAAGGAAACTGCACCTCTTCATAACAGTCTGTTTTGACGACCGTCCGTCAATAACCCTCCACCTTCTGGTTCGCGTCTCGCACGTATTCTGGATTCCTCGCCAACCTCCGAGCGTTGGGACTACTTCATCACTGTCTGTCTTTGGTATCTTCCTCTCTTTCATCCAAATACTCACTCAGAACCTCTTCTACCATTTGCCACGCATTCCTCATGAATCCGTCTTCGTCGTTGCTTACGTCGCGCATGTCGCGCAAGCCGCTCGAGCGCGAGGCGAAGTCAAATCGGCTGGCAAGTACGAGAACCTACAACAGCAATGATGATCCTGGCTCGTGAGTGTTCCAAACCCAGCGTGCTGACAAAGCTTAAGCCCAATTTGATAATAATCACAGTGTGCTAGCCATAGACATCGGCAGTACCGGCACGCGTGCGGTTCTCAGAGGCTGGGACCGCATTGAGGAATCGGTCATCCAGGACACCGAAGCACCCCCAAACCGCGGTGGCACTACTAACAGGAAGCACTTTTCTTGTCGCATTTTTCCTGTCGCGACCGACAACAACCTACCCAAATACGTTGGGAATAAGCGGCAAGATAAACGCTACGAAGTCTCTGCCAAGTACGTGATGCCCATCCTTCTCGGCTCACCGATGATATGATTGATCAGTACCCAATCCTGGACAAGCTCCTCAATCTGTTCCCACACGAAGACGAGACGGAGGCCTTCAAGACATGATTAAGTGGGAGGGGATTCAATGAGCTCCTCTGTAAGGTCCTCCAAAAAGCACAGGATGTGTCGACATACCCAGTTTGGGGAGCCAAACAAATCAAGACCATCGCCTTGACGATTCCCTCGCAGTGGGACCTAGATTTCCAGGAGGAATACGAGAGGCTCGTTCATGCCGCATCCGACCAGGTATTTGGGTACCCCGTCAAAATTGTCTTCGTCACTGAAGCAGCCGCGTTGGCCCACTGGATGTTCAATGAGGCCTTCACCGACAGTGAGACCGCCCGCCGGGCAAACCTGCCCATCATTGGAGAATTGCGTACCATGTCCAATGCGTAGTGCCTTATCGATCTCGGAGGTCACAATGCAGTAAGTGGATCACCCAAAGGCCGGGGCAGTGGATCCTACTAATATGCATGTCTCTGCAGAACAGCACACTGGCCACCTACCGGGAGAACAAGAATGAGGAGTTCGTCATATTCGAGATTGGTCAAGACCTTGGCGAGTGATACTAGTTCACATTTGAACTCAAGCCCTAAAGCGAGCTTCTAGGTGCTGGTGACGGCATCGAGATGTGGCTGCACTTGATGCTTAAGCATTTCGAGGTTTAGTATGGCGAGATGTTTACAAACCGTCATGAGCGCATGCCGAATGAGCTGTGGTCGAACTTCAAGGCTCAGCTCGTCCAGCAGCTTGACTATTTGATGCGGGCAGAACCGCAAAGGTTCTTCGAGCCCGATCCATTGGCTCCAAGGGCAACCACTGCACTGCCATACTCCCTCGAAAGAGATAGTATCCTCAACACCTGCAATCAGGCTTTTAAGCGCGTCAGAAGCATGATCAGTGTCCAGATGCGGTCTCTCAGACTTTCTCCCACTGCGAGAGCGTTACAGTCATCGTCTCTGGCGGTTCATCCAATCATAGGATGATGAGGGATTGAATGATACAGTTCTGTAAGCAACTGGGGTTTCGTGCTCTGGTATTCGCGAGTACCATGGTGTCCTGGAACTAGTACGTATCCGTCAGCTATTCTGTTCTCACTTCTCATATTGACTGGTTGTGGTACTTAGCTCTGCCCGGATTGCCCTCGGTGGTGCTCACGCGACGCTCTGTGAACGTTCCGTTAAGGAGCCCTCTACGATGTGCACATTTGGTGTGCAGAAGGGCAAGGTGATTGGGACCAGGTCGGGCCCGCTTGTCGATTGGGAGGAGCAGGCAGAAATTCTGTGGTACGAGGAAAGAACGTGATCCATTCAACCGAACGAGTCCTATAACTGACCGGCAAGTAGAATGATCCCGGCGAGTTAGAGTTTGAGTCCGAGGGTGATAGGACGGATCGCCGAATTGTCTGCCAGCTGTACCTCGCCAGCAGCGGCGAAGGCACCCGCCTAGCTGCCGACAATGCGTATGACTTTTTCTTCATGAGACATCTACCATTGGGCAGGATCAACAAGATGATGATGGACTTCGACTATGTCGCGGGCATCATCACCATCAGTATTCAGTGTACCTCGCGTTTCCACGACGCGGGCAGCTGCCAATGCTGCGAACCCGTTGGGAGAGATAAGCCTTTTGGACCCAGAGGGGGAGGCCCAGGCCATCGTGGACGTTGGTCTGGGGGAGCACCGGTCCGGAAGATCTGGGGCCCGGGGTACCGGCTACAAGGGGCGAGCAGGCAAGAGGCGGCAACCGAAGTCTCATCGATTTCACGATGAGCAATCTAGTGGAAATGAGGAAGGCGACGTGTCTGGAATGGATGTTGGCGATTGAATGATGATTGAACACTCAAGTGTAGGAGAATGTTCTGAGTTTCGAGTTGACTAAAGTTTGAGTAGACTCAGAGGATGGCCATGCCATATTCATTGGCGGGTCTGATTAACCCTTTTCAACTGAATCAAAATTGCACAAATATTTAGATTTCTCTACTGGGCAGGCCCATGGTTCCTGAGCAGGTAAGATTGAGCGACTAAGTTGACACAACTCGCCGTTGTCGAGAAAATGGCTTCGGCAGCACAAATCTTTATCTTGCGCACGGCGTTGGGAAACTTGATATTGTGCGGAAGGGTCGTATCGATGATCCTCCTCAAACTCAATCACCCGTAGGGATTTGTCTGTTCAGAATCTGACCCGCTCCAGTACAAGTTCCTAGCTCCTGGCCAGGAGTCTTTTCTCTTCGGCTACTCGCCACTGCCGTTGTACACCAGCTTGAGCGCAAGCCTCAAGCTTCGGTACAATGCATCCAGAGGAGATTCGAGAAGCTCGAGGTTAGACTCCTCATCTGCCTTGGACACCAAGCTTGGGCCACCGTGCTCCGGCGACTGCCCAGAGGAGCGAGTCCGAGCAGCGTCGCCTTCAGCATCGCTGACTGTCTGCGCATCTGCCTCCTCATGGCCCCGCCCGTCCTCAGTTATGTCCTTGTCCACTAACCTCTCATTTTGAACCTTTTTGTCTTCATTCCGTCCATCTTTCGTCACCTTTGATGGCAAGAGCGACGGCTTAAATACGCGATTGTCATTTGTAGTTGTTCTAGCCCGAAGAAGTTGCTCACTAGGGTCGCGATGTAGTCGTCTCTTCGCGTCTGAGGCACCTGACATGTCGGGTTGTCAATGGTCTAATCCTTCCGCGAACGACGTGGAAGGGCTCGGTGGAAGCGAAGTCGGTGCCCTGAACACGAAAGAAGGATACTTCATAGCTTGAACTGATTCAATAACTAATCTAAATGAAGTGGATGATACCTGATGATTTGTTGGTCGGTGTTCACAACGGCTGTCTGTAGGATACCGCTTGACTAAGCTGATACCCTACAAAGCACTCTCGCCACCTTGTACAGCAGCTCTGGTGAAGTTTTTGAGCAACCTACGGGCGTGATATACCGCGAATGTGATAATTTCAAGCATACGAATGAGGACCGATACAATAGCAGTACTATTATCAGCCATCTTTATTTCTTGCTTTTGCGGGGCGTGTTTCTGTTGTAGATGTGTCTAGCCAGTCACATGCTTGATGAGATGATACCTTCTTCGTTGTTATCTAGTGAGATTTATGATCCGGAAAGATCTCATAAAATGGAGTTTGAGCGTTTTCGTAGTTGTACCACAGGCCAAACCTTCACCAAGAGATGCAAAGAGCTATCTATGTACTGGTGAAAGGTAACAGAATCTCATTGGTTGGCTTGTAGCTTAGACGAGGCTGAAAGTGGGTCACAGTTTCGAAGGTCTGATTACGCACTGTCTGTTGAGAAATCACTAGGCGGCAAGTTCACCAAACTCTTCTCGCACATTCCATCGCCGAGAAAGCTCTTTATTGCGGTTGATGTGTTGAATATATGGAGTAAGGTGCATTGACTTTCAAAAGTTCTCATCTCCCGAGGTTGTAGATACATCGGAGTTCAACTAAGTCAGCAAGGCTGTTGTACCAACACTGTGGTCTGTTGCCCCGCAGCAGTCTACAAGACAGCTTGTTCACTACATCATCAGTGGACTTCGATCCCCCATCCCATTCACCTCGACTTTGCCAATATTCATGTTTGCCTGCCTCCTGGACAACTCTATTTCTTTGGTCACTGGCCAATTAAGAACCGCGACCAAGCCTGCTGAAACTTCTCCCGTCGAACCCAACAAGGCATTTTGACAATACAGAAATCTCCCAAACACACCACCACGATGAATCAAGACACAAACGCCCAGACTTCTGGCCAGGACCATTACCTCACCCCTGAGCAGGTTGAGATCCAGCGCCTGAGGATTGAGAACCAGTCCCTGCAGGTCCAGATCAGACAATATCAGCACGTCCTGGCTGATCATGGTATTCGAGTCCTGAAGGGTATCGGCGACAACAAATTGAGAACTGACCGGCCTCCAGGTATTAACAAAGTGCCTGGTGGTTACCCTGTTCACGACATGAACCCCAATGAGAAAATACCCCCCTTCGCCATGCTTTCGTACAAGCCAGACCCACCACACTATCCCTTGTCCATCCACCAGCAATATGTTCCACGAGAGCCTGTCCCAGGCAAAAATCCCTTCACTGGAGGCCAGATTGGTGCAGTGCCTCCTGCCAAGCGTATGAAGGCCCTCAACGCGCCTTCTGACTCTCCCCTCGGGCAGGCTGAGCAGCCAAACCTCAGGTACGGCGAGGACCAAATGACTGCTGTGTCCACGAAGGCAACTGATACTCTGGCTACTGGACCCACCATTGAGGCCAAGGATGACCAGATGGAGAGCGCCGATGTTAAGAAGGTTGGTCTTCTCAGCAGCTTGCAGGGGTTCCAGTCCGAGTCTCATCCCACTTCCAACTATGAGCCCAAGACAGGCAAGTTCGACCCCACTGCCGACTCTGCTGCCACCCACACCCAGGCTGTTCTCATGAACAGCTTCTTGGAGCTCACTGGCCCAGTCAAGAAGGAGGGCAGAGAGGAAACTCTCACCGCTCCTGGAGTCTTTACCAATGCTTTCAGCCAATCTCAAGCTTCGCCTAACCAGCCGACCTTCCTCGAGCTCTCTCCTGCGATCCATTCTTCGGACGCCCAGATGGCAATCGCTAGCCCAAACATGAGTGCTGTTGACCTCATCGCCGAGATCCTCTCTCAGGAGGCTACTCCCGAGTCCAGCACCTGTGGGTCTTCCCAGCTCACTGAGTCCAAGCTTCAGGACAAGGACCGTAGTGCCAATTTTCCTGCTCTCGCTGACTGTGGTGCCCTTCCTACAGCCCAGGCTAGGGCCGATCCCACAGACCAGGACGGACCCCACAGCGCCGCTGCCCATCAAGCTGGCCCTGTTCATGACACTGCCAACCTTCCTGAGCCTCTCTATTCCGCCTTCCAGGATAGATACCAGCGGGGGTTGACCAACAACCCATCTTCCACTCCTGCTTCTCAGGGTCAGGTCAGCGGCATGAAGGTCCAGGTTGACGATGGTCGAGCCGTCTGGGGTGGCTGGGCTGACCACAATGCCTGTGCTACTGCTAAATTCACAGTGCTGGGCGAGGGCACTGTCGCCAGCCACGGCCAGGAGGGCTCGGTCACCGGAAGCAGCACCTTCTCGAAGGCTCCCTGGCTTAGCGGACACGAGCCGGCCGCTGGAAGCTCTAAGGCCGCCCGTGCCGCCAGCGCCCCTACTACTCAGGTGATCGCCTCGCACTTCCTGCAGAACACCAACACCTTCACCAGCACCTCGCACATGGCCAAGAAGACCAAGTCCAAGAGGAGCGGCCGTCCCAACCGCGCCTGGGTCTTCGCCTACACCTTTCCCTCGAGCCGGCGCGCGCTTTACACCCTAGTCTGCCCCGCTTACGGCTGCGATGCCGTGCACCAGCACCCGCTCCTGCACAACCGGGGCCTGCAGCACATCCGTGGTCATGGTATCGAGTGTGTGAACGAGGAGGATATGGTGCGCCAGTATGGCTGTCAGGGTAAGTGAGGGCAGCTCCCAGTCCCTCATCTGGGTGATCTCCACGACGAGGATGCTGACTCGGGCCTTTGACACAGTGATCAACGAGAAGCAGCCCCTCACCATCGAGTGGGCTCGCCAGTGGAATGAGGAGATCCTGAAGGACAACCGCGAGATGCACCTGATCTCGGAGAACTTCCTTCCCGGATAATAGGTGGTCAAGACCGAGCAGACTTGAATAAGCGACTTCAGGGATGGCATTGCATTCTCGCATTGCCAACAGCCTGGGCAACCCTGACACGACTTTATTGTACTAGTATGGACAAGTCATCAGACTGGAAACAAATCCCCGCTCTGGGCCCACTGCAGATATGGGCCGTCTGCAAGGGAATATGGACACAATGAAAAGGCTTATATGATGCAGGGGCTGTAGAGGCTTTTTAAGAGGCCTGTAAGGTATCGGCAGAAGGATACTCGGGATCATCGTCGAAGGCACCTGTGGCACCCGTCTTCGGACCAAAGTGGTTCAGAAACGATTATCAGGGGGGGGAAACAAAGAACCTGGATTAGGTGACCAGCAGACTAGAGTCGCCACAGCCTCGATTATCAAAAGCAATGTTCTCTATAATGCTTTGGACTTCGCAACTCGTGAGGCCAAACTAGAGGTGTGCCATGTCTCGATTAGGCAGCAAGAGAAGTCAATAGAAGGTTTGTCGCACATGTTCTTCCAGCTGCTTCAAAGGGATTCAATTGCTGTGTTTTCGAAAGTAGAGTGCAAGGTCGACTCGTCCTCACACACCATATTGCAACTTTCATGGAGTCATTGGCGTGAGGCCAACCAAACATACACAGGTGAGGCAGGCAAGGGTTGGCGGCAGCCTGCATTCCATACCCAAACGGAAGTTGCAGCAAACGAGCCCTTCCCTGGCCCTGCCATCGCAGCTCCAGTGGACGCCTAGAGAAAATACAAGATTCAGAGGGACCCTCTGACCCTCTGGCTCTCGGTTCTTCCCCCAACCCTTGCCCTGGACACCGCCTGCAGCCGCCAGCTTACTGGCATAAAAGCCGCCTCCATTGCGGCTGGGTTGTCCATCCTTTCTACCTTCGAAAGCGCCTCCTTGCAAACACCTGTGTTGGCAGGGTCAGGTTTCTTCTTCCTCCCAGCCCATCTCTTCAGCCCGTTGAGGTTACAACTCACACCTCGAGCGTTTCTCGTTCTACCAAGATAAACATCACTTTCTCAACCTCCTTACTCCAGGTTATCATTCGAGATGGCTGAGTGGAGTGCAGTTCAGCCTGAGCCCTTGGTCGGCCCGCCCTGGGCCGAGAAGGGTGGCGATGGCGCCCTCCCAGTCGAGGACAAGGGTGTCCCGGATGGGCCCGAGGTTACCAAGTCCCCCACCGACGAGAAGAAGCCCAAGCGCATCCGCAAGAAGGACGTGGAGAAGTAAGTCACTTTGTGTCATCCACCAATCCTCAGTACCGTAATGCGTCTAGATTCCTGGCCCCCGGCGCGTTTCGACCCAAGTTGCGACCCCACGACGCGTCACATCGCTCAGTCCCATGCATTATCCCCCTCCCCCCAACCCGGGGAGACCATCTTGCTAACACACAACCCTTTCCACTTCACCCAGTCTCAAGACCGACCGAGAGAGCGGCGAGGAGAAGTTCATCTCCATCTGGCAGCGGTCTGACAAGAACGGGCCCCTGCGGGCCTTCATCGAAAAGTTTCCCCGCAACGCCGCCATGATCTTCAGCGAGGTCTGGAAGAAGGAGCTTGAGAAGGCCGGATGCTTCGCGGCCCTGATCATCGAGGACGAGCACCTGGACCCCTACAAGCGCCTGGTCGATTGGATCAACCGCTGTATCGACGAGGGCAATGATATCAAGTTCCCCGAGGTGAGCCAACCCTGACGGCCCAACCCACTGTTTCCCGGTGTCGCTCAAATGCATCCCCGCCTTTCCCGACACAAAAATAATCTTACTCTTTGATACAGATTGAGGACGAGGAGAACGCCCTGAACATCCTGCTCGACGTCATCACCGTGGCCAACAACCTCAAGGTCCCCGACATGTCCCTGCAGGAGGGCCTGAAGAAGAGAGCCATCAGGTACGCACGCAAGGGCCTCGTCGACCTCGATTATGTCGAGCGCCTGTACGACGAGGGCCACTTCCAGTACATAGGCCCCTCCGAGGCTCTGCAGGAGGCCGCCTCCGCCAGCATCTTCGAGGCTTGGTGGACACGCAAATTGGATGATCCCGAGTACGATGACTACTGTTCTTTCATCGAGCAGATGCGAGTTGTGCTCCCTAAGCTGGACGAGGACCTGAACAATCGGTTCAAGAACAAGAAGCAACACATCGAGAGGAAGAAGGCAGGGAGGAAGGCCCAACAATCTGCGGCCGACAACAACGACAACAAGGGCGCGGACGGTGGATGGGGCTCTGCTGCTGCCACTGTTGTTGATGGTAGCGCCGAGTGGGGTGGCGCCCACGATGGTGCCACTGCTGCTGCTGCCGCTGGTTCGTACTGAGATCCCGAGGCCGAGTGTTTTGGGACCAAAGTTGGCGGTTCGTAACTTGTTCAATGACCGCTTCCGGCAGGGTGTCCGACATGGTTGACCTCGATAAACGTTATGTGCTGTGTTACAGATACCTGGCAGATTTGCAGAAGCTTGACCTCTCATGGATCAATTGCTTGGGGGAAAATGGAGTCCGGCTTGTTGTAATAGCATACTGAAAATGGCAACATGTTCATCAGGCGTTATTGGTTCATCGTCTCGAAGCTGATTACTAACATTGCCGCCTCACGACAAGTCGTTGCGATGTGGATGGCAGATGTCATCAGCTCCATGGGCCAAGACTCGACGTCGGCGTTAAACACCAGCCACACCAGCGGCAACGCGTCCACGCGGCTGGCGCGGGCGCAGATCGTGGCTTTGCTCGTATCTATTTCCGAGCCGAGATACAACCCAGCACTCATCCAATTACCCGCCATGCTTTGTGGTCTTTCACAGGGATGTTCCCAGGAGCCCGAGTTCGCGATAGTCATGAAGACTGTGAGGCTCCATCCGAGGTCCCAACTCGCTGATTTGGGACGTCATGCGCCAAGAGGTGACCCATTTTTCAGGGTGCCTCGCACGCATATATACATATATATATATATATATATATATGTGCACTGAGACTGGTGCTGGCCTCGAAGAAGTTTGGTGATGGGTGTCTTAAATTGGTCTTCCAAGCACAGGCACGTTGCGAATATTCCGAGGTCTCCGTAGTCTCAGCAAGACTCAAGCTACAACACAGACACTGTACGACCAGAGACACACGATCAAGTTCACCCTTGAACATCACAACCACCATGACCTTCGGTTTCGGTCACCACCACCATCATGGGCAGCACGGTCCCGGGCCCCAGCCGCCGCATGGTTTTGGACCCCAACACCACGGACACGGCGGCCCCCCTCCACCGCCGCCACCAGCTCACCAGGGCCACCACGCCCAGCATCATCAGGGCCCCCCCCCTCCTGCTCCTCCTCCTCCTCCTCATCAGCAGTATCACCACCACGGGCCGGGCGGAGCCGGTTTGTTTCAGGGCCCACCAAGGCCGGATTCGCCACCGAGGATCCATCATCACAACGGGCATCATCATCAGAATGGCCCGCTGCCGCCGCCTCCCGGTCAGTTTCAATTCGGGGGCAGGGGAGGGCATGGCCGTGGCCCTGGTCCTGGACTTGAAGGGCATCATGGTCACCATGGAGGACACCAGGGACATCACGGGGGTCCCGGGCCTCACTGAGGATGTCCCCACGAACGTGTGTGGATGACGAGGGGTCGGGAGGATCCTGAATAGCAGACGGGAATAGCGATAAAGGGCTACCTATGACATCTGGGGGGAAGGGTGGGGAAGACAAGCGGCGATTCCTGCTGCTACGCACTATGCATATCGGAAGGCGCTTGGAGTTCTAGATATCTGCTAATATCCCACTTCATTGGAGGAATGCATCGTCATTTGAATGTAAATGAATCGAAATCAATTTTTCTTCTTCTTCTTGGCAATCTATGTACCTCGCTCAATCTCGACCTTACTACAGCAACCTTTAGGCTCAGACCCATTATGACAGCCGATTGGTAAGAGACCTGTTGCTAAGTAACCCTCCCCCTCCCCACGCAACCAAAAAAAGGGGGAAGGAAAGGAAATCACAACCTACTTACACTGTCAGCAGGGAAATCAATATCCTCGAGACGTAAAATTTATATGATAACAGTGCTCCCTTTTCCTCGCCCTTTTCATGGTCGTCGCGCAAGCCCGTGCCTCCATCCCCCCTGCGCATCAATCAACACCAATCAGTGATGGCGAGTCCACCGCCCGCGTGTCAGTCGGGTGCCGCCGGCGGAGTCCAGCGCGGTGCCAACTCCTTTCACGCGTTGGGGCACGGCCATGCTCTCTTGATCTCCAACACGATGAAAACGCCGACCAAGGAGATGGAACGACTAAGACGAGGGTGCGGTCTTAGCTACGCCCAGAAAGTATGAGGAATGACGGACCCACCGCGTCACACACCATGCTACAAACTCAGACCTGAAGCTTAGAGGATTCACATGGCTTCCTAGACTTCTCGGATGGTCTGCTCGGCACTATACTAGGCGAAACACTTGCACGAGACGCCAATGAGTCCGTCATTTACTGGGAGAACCATCTCTGCTGTTCTCTGTCGACGAATAGTGTTGACTCCACATAGCCGCCATTGCTTACGCCAGGCAGGTTTCTTGAACGGAGACGCGAACTGGCCGTCTTTGGACTCCATCTCAAAGAAAACCCTCCACACCTCGGCCGGGCTTCTCGCTGATGCAGGGGTTGAAGAATGAAAAGACGTCCTCACTTTTGTTTTCTCGGTCTCTCTGGCTGTTGACTCTAACTTCGATTCCAGAAAGCACTAATATATGTAATGGAATTCTTTCTGACAAGGTGTGGACATCATAGCCTCTAGTGTCAGTTAAATGAATGATCAACTGTTATCTCGAGTAGACTGGTCTCATTTAGCAAGGAAAGCCCTCCCTCGAGAAAGCCTGCTTGAGATACACGGCTATAGTCAATGCAAAATGAGACACCTTAATCACCAAGTTGGGGCACACTGTACTTGGTGTCTTTTCCAGGCATACCACGTCAGTACATTCGGAACTGAAAAACCTATGCTAGTATCCTAAGCACGTTTACCAAGTGCATACTCAAAGGAGGAGTAAGGATAGGCTCTTTGTGTGGATGAGTGATCGCCTTAAGGCTTGAGGAGATGAGGACTGATGCAGACACTCTAGCAATTTTCTATCAGGCCATGAATGAGAACAAAGAGCCAAGTCATTGGAAGGGAAAGATCACTTGGTCTCCAGATAACACACTGACTCCCAGGTTTTCTGCACTCTACTTAGGCGGTGGCAAACCCTGTGGACATCAATATCAACATCTGGCGCACAGTGTAGTATCTCAGGGCTGCTATAGTTGTGAAATTGCCAAGGCCCCAGCCACGAGGCCATATTTCATGATATCATCAACAAAGAAGAAGAGACCACGGGCTGGGGATGCCATGCCACCCATTCTGGTCGTTGACATCAACAACTGGCATCCACTGCCTCAATTGAACCTTGATATGAACTCGCCGTCAACCCCTGGAGGTTTCATAATCAATGCCACAAGTCACTATGTCGTTTAGGCTGCGCAGAGTCTGCACCCTAAGCTTCAGAATCCGTGACTATTCCGGACTGTTCCGGAGCCAGACCCGCATCACATCTGCCACAAATGTCCTGAATGCTCAGCAGGCGGATTTATCATCACATCTCGCATCAAAACTTGAATTTTGGTCTTCCCTTCACATCAGTACCAGACCTTCATCACGGCACCGTTCCATCTCCAGGCGCATTCCTCAAACAACATCTCGCCTACAAGACGCCGTCCTGTTGACCTTGGCCTCCAAGCACACCAATTCAGAGTCCTTCCACCAGCAGAACGTCACGACGGAGAGCCTCATTCTTGCGTTCATGCGCGTCATGGCTATGTACATCTTCATCGCCGGCGTCATCGCCCTCGCCTTCTCGGCCGGCTTCTACATCCTCAGCGTCTACAAACTCATCAAGATCATTCCAGGTTCCGAGGGGAGTAAGTACAACACCCATATAAGCTGACAGCAACCATTATCCTGTGGCCACTAACACCATTTATTGCTTCACTGCAGTGGTCCCCATCGTCCTCAAAGCCTTGAACGAGCCCATCACTGCCTACGAGAACGAGCGTCTCCACCAGCTCCGCAACGTCGTCTTCAAGGTCTTCAAGCAGCGATTCGGAGACGACGTCCAGGTCCCTTGCCAGCACGAGCCATGGTATCCCGAGATTCTTCGGGCTTTGAGTGACTCTGTTGTCGCCGGTAAGTCCTCCAGCAGTCAACCAGAAGCAGACCCTCCATTCCCGTCTCGTTAGAACCGTCAAAAGGAGAACACCTACTGACAGGCTTCCTACCAACGAAAGACGCTGCCCACCATGCTGCGGGCGAGAATCGCACGTCTATCAAATATCTCGACCTCGACATCTGTTACAAGGACATGCTTCAAGACTTCAAGGACCATGTGGCCGCGTTTTTTGAGCAGTGAGTCTTGACAAGTCGACGCGGGATCAATAGCGCGTGGAAGAACATCAAGAGGCGAGGATTGAGAAAGGAGGTGAGGTGGGTCACACCACTCACGAGTAATTCGAAAGAGCGAGCGGTGGGATATGGCCAGAGGTGAATGGCTTCATACAAACACTCGATCTCTTCAGCAGTCGATCATGGCGGGATCAGAGAATAAATAAGAACATCCGATACTGGACCTATGCCCCAAACGTGCCACCCGTTACTTGATGACAACAGTCTTCATCTGATAAACCCCCTTAGGCAGCCTGCCTGAAATGATACCTTGTCTTTTGTGTGCTCCTAATTGCCTTTCCCTGAAAACCAATGTCACACCATCCCCTAGCAGTAGCAGCATAACTCTCGTTTCATTCTGCAGTTCCAGACTCTCCTCTGCGCACGACGCGTGCCAGTCCGACGGGTTCCATCCTGGAGCTCCCATTGATAGGTGCAGATATCGGGACAAAAGGCTGGTTTACCCTCTTCGTAGCTATCTGGACCTATCGAAATAGTCTTGACGGTAATGTTGGGGTTGGCATCATCCACGCCAAGTTGACCAGAAATCGCGTATCTAGACTCAGTTACATTCATTCCATGCTCGTTGTGGACAGCGGAACGATGCAGATCCAAACGTGCATCGCATGTAGGAGCCGCCAAGACGAGCGTGGCGTCTGATAGTGGGCCAAAAGGTACTGGTTGCTCAATACCATAGACAGCGTCGATTACTTCCACCTGAGCATATTGCTTAGATGATGGCATGTCAAGAGTCCTGGAGAGTTGGATGATTTCTCGGATCGAATCCCAAGACCACGACGGGGTGGCATGTCCGTGCTCAGCGGCTACGCTCTTCGTGTCCATCCTTTCTGTGGAGAGAGATCCCATGACGAACCAGCACAAGTCAGGAATATGGATTTTTCGCCAGAGTCCAGCCATATACTCGCTGTTCATGCCGGGCGCTACCCCAGCTGCCAGACCTGCTATAGCAGGCAGGGAATCTTTCGCGAACATGAGCTGCCTCTCGCTGTACTCGTCGACCAGGCCCCTCCAAGCCCGCCATAGTTTTCTCGGCTGCATGCTCGACTGTGGAAGGCTATACGTGAGATCTCCGGGGGGGGGGGGTCTAAGACTGATGTGCGTGCTGGCATACCCGTCCCTCAAGGCACTCCCACCGCATGTCCCCGAAGGTAAAGATGACTTTTCTTGGTGCAATAATACGTTCGCGAAAAGTCAAGGCGTGGTGGTCAATGTGGTCCTGCTGTGCAATATCCAACGTCCTTGCGTGAAAACCTGAAACTAAGCCGCGGGGCCCTCGAAGGTTTTCAAGGAACGATATATCGCTGTTTCGAAATGATGCTGCGACGATAGTCACGTAACTGCTCGCGTAAATGCCAGCCATCGCTGCCGATTCTCTGGCCCAGTCCTCGGAATCATCCTGCAGGATGCCCAGAGAGTCGGTCCAGAGGTTGCTGAAGCCCATAACCATGGTCACCTCCACTGCATCCCGGAACACTGCGGTCAGGTGGTCGACGGCAGCCCATTTGTTGTGAACTCTTTGTACGTTGCGTTTGTCAGACGGACCGGCTGAGAATCCCCCCAGCAGTGGCTTAGTGCAGCATATCTCACGGGTTCGCCGCAGTCTCGATGACTTTCACAGTGTTGCTAAGCTCGTCGATAGAGATTAGTCGTGTTGGTGTGAAATCCATGCCTCCAAAGATTGCCTCCAGACACTTCTCGTGAGCCCCGTTACACTGGTCGATGACGCCCGGCAGCACGTCTGAAGGCACCTCAGCGGTTACTTCCCCCGAGAGCGACGGCTCTTGAGACCTCGAGCTCCACACTCTCTAGTGTATCTCGGAACTGTTTGGATGGCATGGTTGCGTCTTCGACGTGGACCATGGGACAAATCCTGTGTTCGCAATGTCGGGATTTCCCGGATGACAACGAAATCACTTATGAGAACAAAAGACCCAATTGTATGCACGCGCCGCAGTACGCAAGTTGATCATGGCCGGTGCTGGTATGCTCTGGTATATTTTACTGTGGGTGTTTTGTCCGATCTGCGATACGACCGTCGGATTGCAGTTGTGCGGGGACTCATCAAGAGACCTCTCTCTCTCTTGCTGACATCATAGGCGTGAAATGGAGCATGGCGGGGCTATGCAAGCAAGTGTAGAGCCACTTGCAGGTGGGCTACGCAACTAACACGTGGATAGCAGACCTCGGTTTGCAGCTTGGCGGCCCAGTGCGGGATAAGAAAATCCACCCACAATTGGTAGGTGGCAAGAGCGGCAATGCAGCCTGAGCCGCTGTGCAGAAGGATTTGGCTGGCGGGCCGTATCGGCCCGGGCATCGGCCCGGTCAGGCTGATGCCAAACCCACAGCCTGTATTTAGACCTAGCCCAGGCAGGCTGGCCTGGATAGCTTCCTTCCTTCTAACAACAACAACAACCACCTGAATCAACGACCTGTACTGTCTGCAGATCTGCTTCTAACGTTTGTGACCTACCAACAGCATCATCCTTTGGCAGAGACCGCGCACCAATCCCAAGCAGTTTGAGGGTTGCAGCAGCCACAGTGGCAGGACACAGTCATCGACATGTCGCAGCACGCAGTATCACTGCCATGTCAGGTCCCGCAGCCTGTGATTCTCATCACAGGCGCATCGTCCGGTCTCGGCCGCGCGTTCTTTAACCACTTTGCCGAGAATACAACCTCCTCATATACCGTCGTCGGTGTAGACCGACAGCCTTGGATGGATGAGGCAGGAGAGGAACACACGCTTCATCGCCAGGGAGGCTCAATCTACGCGCAGCTAGACGTCACCTCGCCAGTCGGGCAGCAACGAGCCCTCGTGTGCCGTCACGTCGGCGAGGAGACACCCGTCTCGCTCGTCATCCACTGCGCCGGCGTGCGCGGTCTCGCCCCGCATGTCCCCATCAAGAGCTCTAGCGACGTCGCATCAGCCGAGACCCTAGATGCAATGGACGCCACTACACTTGTGCGGACGTACGAGATCAACGTGGTCGGGACCTTTAACATCCTGACCGCTGTGCTGCCTAATCTGAAGCTCGCCGCACAACAGAGCCTTGACCCCAGGGTTGTCGTGCTCTCGTCGCGCATGGGTAGCATCGCCGCCAACGCCGCAGGCGGCGGCTATGCGTACCGCGCGAGCAAGGCGGCGCTGAATGCCGTGTTGAGGAGCATGAGTATCGATGTCCCTGACGTGTTCTTCGCGATGGTACACCCCGGGAGGGTGGAGACAGGGCTGGTGGTCGTCAAGGAAGATGGAGCCATCAGTGCAGAGGAAAGTTTGAAGGATGTGTTGTCACTGTTTGAGAGGTTTGGTGTCGATACAGCTTTGAGTAGTGGATGTTTCGTGGACAGATTTGGTGAGACAATTCCGTGGTAAAAGATTCTCGGAGCCAGGCTATAAGTAAGCTGAGGAAAGCCAACCGGCATTAAGCGACGCAACCAATGTCTATTAAGGTCTTCGAGGCCGCAGCGCGGGATTGTACATAGATAATTACTAGAAGGCATTTCCAGATGCCCATCGTGAGAATTAGCCATGGCCTCCTGTTTGAGGAGTGGACGACTTGATCAGGGTAGAAATGATGCATTCAGCCTCTACATCAGCCACCTTCTCAGTAATTACTCGGAGATCCATAGGTGAACAAAATGCTCGCCTGATGCAAACCAAGCTGACCGGGCGCTTGATGCCCGTTGATGCTGGTCATTGGTACTCAACGAGGAGCGTCAAGCCACACAACACTCCTAGTGTAGTGAGGACTGCAGTGAGTGCACATCGCGACTTTCTGCTCTCATCCTTCGGTGAAAGAGAAAAGAAGAAATTGGAAAGCCGGTTGGATTGGAGGGGGGGGGGGGTATGCCCTTTTCTGAGAGATAAGGATTCCTTATCAACAAAGGCTTGATTCCGAGGTCGCTGCGTTGTTTTCTGGATCTTGACCCATTCACCATCAAAACGTGAAACACTGAATATTCTGTATTTCTTCACCATTCCCTAAGCTTGAAGGAATCCATATCGTCCTAGTGGAGAATATCAGATACAGGCAGCTGAGCCAATCATTATTGAAGTGAAGCTGCTGTATTTGAGGAGCACGCAGAAGCCTGTTAATAGCGAACCTGTTGCTACAAGACCATTCACTCTTTTATTGTGTGAAATATGGCGTCCATCTCGTCACAGAATCGCTTGCCATGGCTCATAAAATCTTCGATACCTTCCTGTTTATCAACTCGCCTTCGGCCCCCTCCTTACCACCAAAATTTCCAGAGACTCAGATCCACCATGACACAACCAGAAGCAATGGATACCCTGTCTGAAAAGAAAGCCAACGTCCTGCTGGTTGGCAGCGGTGGAGTGGGAACGATGGCGGCGTACGCACTTGAGCAGGGTGGCAAGGCCAATGTCACTGCTGTCCTGCGCTCCAACTTCTCGGTCGTTAGGGAGCAAGGTTTCCACATCAAGTCTCTAAATCATGGCGAGGCGGAGAATTGGAGACCAACAATCAGTGAGTCTCTGCCAAATGGAATGCTACGGTCTCTCAAAAGCGTCGGCTGACCAAAGCCCTAGTCCGCAACACGGTGCCCAAAGTGGCAGATGAGAAGCTGGACCCGTACGATTTCGTGGTTGTCACCACCAAGAACGTCGCAGACATCCCTCCTTCCACAGCAGAAGTGATTGCGTCGGCTGTCACTCCAGGCCATACCGCCATCACCCTGCTACAGAATGGTCTTAACATCGAGCGGCCAATCATCACCGCCTTTCCCTGCAATCCGGTCCTCTCGGGTATCACAGTCATTGGTGCGCGTGAAGCTCCTCACGGCACGATCCTGCAGGACAACTACGATACCTCGTACATCGGGGCCTTCGACAACCCCAACATTCCAACGGACGTGTCCACCGCCGCCGCAAAGAAGTTCGTCGCGCTCTATGGCGCCTGCCCGGCTGTCGACTGTAGCTACGACCCGGACGTCCCATTCAGCCGCTGGAGGAAGCTCCTTTACAATGCGAGCTTCAACAGCGTCGCGACGATCCTGCGCATGGACACATCGCGGATGCGTGCGAGCGAGCACGTCATCGACGAGCTGGTCCGGCCCGTCATGTTGGAGATTGTGGCGACGGCGAAGGCGAAAGGCGTCGAGCTGCCGCTGGACCTGGTCGAAAAGATCATCACGATCGATATCTACGACTCGTTCTTCAAGCCTAGCATGTGCCAGGATATCGAGAAGGGCAACTTCATCGAGTTCGAGAATATCATAGGCGAGCCGCTGCGCGAGGCAGAGGGGCTGAGCGTACCGACGCCGACGCTCAAGGTGCTCTATGCGCTGTTGAGGGGGCTGCAGTTCCAGGTCAAGGAGGCCAGGGGGCTGGTGGAGGTGCCGACGAAGAGCACGCCAGAGATGAAGTATGGTGATCAAGATCAGAAGTGGTGAGGTATTCCAGAGAAATCCGCTTGGGAATGTGGTTAGCACATTTTGGGGCTACTATCTCGCGACACTACACAGTAGGAGATTAAATTGACTGTGTAACCTGCATCTCAAGCATCCAGAACAGCGTATTGATGATGAAATCCCCGACCTCGTCATTTCTGGTGCATTGATACCATATTAATATGAACCCTTTTTGTGATCGTTTGTAGTATTTCCCTGTATGGCATAAATGTTTAAGATGTGCTTCGTGAGATCCGGTTGAGTCGAATCTTGGCTGCCGGGGAATAAAACCCCTCGTGAGAAACTTGACTTCAGGTCTAGGGTAAGTTGGATGACTCAGCCTCATCAACTTACCCTAGATCTCGAGTCAAGAATCACGAATTCATCCCGCGACTACGGCGGATACGACCGCTGAACCCGGCCTTACGTGTGTACTCCTGGGCAGGCCTGTGGTAACACTCTCATATGAGATAAGCCTCACGTCTTCCTATGATCAGAACTGGTCGAGGTTTCCGTCTCGCCACTCGAATTTGCCATAATGCCCTCATGGATCAGCATCTCGCGCTGCCCAGCCTCATGCACACGAGCGGCAGAGCCCTCAGTGTGCATGTAAGCAACCCGGCCGTTGACGAACCAGAACCCAATGGACACAACCAGCACAACGCCGAAAACAGCAATCGCATAGTTCATATCGCTGGGCTCTGGATTCGGCGACCCTGGGAAGAAGAAAAACACAGTCGTGATGACGCAGTACAAGATCGACGTCCAGTTGACGACGGGTCCGCGATGTCCCAGGCGGAGACCTCCCGGAGGGAGCTTGTCACGTCCGGCAACCATCAGCGCCGCGATCGGCAGTCCATAGGAGATAGTAAGAGCGATCGTTGCCGTACTCAGGATGGCCTCGAGGACGGTGTTGGCGAAGAGCTACAAGACACCAACAAGGGCGATGATAAGGCCTTGCAGTATTACGGCCCTGGCGGGGACATTCCACGTGGGATCGATCTTGGTGAAGTAGTCGCTAAAAGGTAAGCCTCCGTCTCTGGCGAAACCCCAGGTGAGTCGCGACCCGGTCGTGAAGATACTGATGCCTTGGCCTAGTCCGTTGAAGATGAAGAGCGCCAATAACACAGCACTGCCCTGCGTACCGATGGCGTCTTGGACCAGCTGCATGAAGGGTAGGTCTGCGTTCATGACGGTGTCCAGATCTTGAATGCAGAAGAGACAGACGACCATGAACAGGAAGCCGCTGAGTGCACCAATCACCACGGATAGCCAGATGGCCCTTGGGGCGTTTCGTCGAGGTACTGGTATCTCTTCTACCATATGGATGACAGAGTCGAAGGCTGTGAGCCCGTACGCAGCCTGGATAAGACCGACGAACCACTGAGAGATGAGGTCAGAAGAGTTCCATCACGAAGACGACTACATAGGAAAATACTTACTGTCACGCCATCGCTCCAACCCGTCTGGTTAATCCATCTCCCAAAGACGAACTTGGCGGGCTGATACTGGAGACCGGACTTGGCCCCACCGTGATCAACAGCGCCAAGCTGAAGACGACGGAAAGCCCGCCAAACCAGACGCCGACGAAGTCGTTGAACCAAGGCAGCACCTTGTCCTTCCGGCATGCAACCAGATTGAGACCGGTCAAGAGGGCCGTGACGCCGAGATAGACGAGAAACTGGGCCCAGCCCTCATCGCCGCCAGTCCAGCCTGGGTCGAACATGTTCTTCATGCCAAGCAGGAAGCTTGTCATGAACGCGGCCTGCGATGCGGTGAGAGCCCACCAGCCGAAGGTGTTGATCCAAGCGCAGAGGTATGAGCCGAATCTTCCTGCTGGTGTATCCCAGAGCCGGAGAACCCAGTATGCTTGTCCAAGCGCCGTGGGCATGCTGCAGCACAGCTCGCCTAGAGAAACGGCGACGCAGACACTGCAGACTGTCACGAGACAGAGACCCCAGAGGATGCTGACTGGGCCACCGTTCGAAAGGCCGCTTGCGAGGTCCTGAGGGAATTATCGGTGGTCAGCCTATCTACCTCTCCGCACCCCCCAAGTAGTGATGAGTAGATATGTAGGACCTGTGCCTCCTGCAAGTGTGTCTAAGTCACATTCAAGGTGATGTGATTACCTGGGCGAAAGTTGACCAGGTCCCCAGGACACAAAATGCCAGAGCAAGTATGCTACCCAAGTCAAACTTGCGTGAGAGGGCCTGTGCGTGGCCAAGCGCTGCCAGATCACACTCATCAAGTGTTTCTTGATTCACGCGATCGATATTGTCCGGGGACAATTGCATCTCTCTCGTGTCCATGGCCGAGCGGTCCGCGAATACCCGGCCTGGCAGCTACCTAGGTAGCCAGTAGTTCAATGACAGCACGATGTTCAGGTCGCAAGCGCCTTCATCTTCTCTTCAACCTCCAAGCCTGCATGCAGCATCACACTTCTTTCGCTCGCGCGGCCTGGTCGTTGTCGAGGAGGATTAAACTGAAGAGGAGGGGCCTTATTGGCATCTTCAGCTCAAGACTAGCGGAAGATAAATAACACTGCTTTGCTCAGCTTCCGTCAAAGGTTAGCTCTGTATGTCCCGCCTGTTGGTGCCTGTCTCTTCCTAGCTTTAGACGGTCTTCGACGGCTTCCCCGCCGAGCCCTGCTGCACCACCTGCAAGGCCCGCATCACAGTGCCGGCTGTCTGGCATCATAAGTGCCGTATCACTGGCACTGAGGCTGTACTAACCCCATCTGGGCTGGCATTCAGCTATCAATGACTGGGGTGTCCTGAACCACACGAGAAAGACAAATCATGTCCTGCCGAGTCCCTGGCAGGGACAGTCAGGACAGAAAGGAATCCTTAAGGGGTAAAATGTATATTCAGGAGCAATATATTAATTGGGCGGCAGAATGGGAATAGGATATGGGGAGGGCGGGCCCACCCTTTGCTAGTCGTGCAGACATGCCCCATCCCTAATGTCGGCTAAGGAGGACTTAGCATATTAACATAGTAATCTATTAAACAATAAGAGCTTGGATTTTATACCTATTCTCGGCATCTAGACGGCTCCTCCAACGACTCAATATCACATAATCGTTTTGACGAGTGGCATACACGTCTCAACCAGGTACACAATCCAATGAATAACACTCCCACGATACCTCAGTCTTGTCGCGTGTGACATATAATCTGTACTGTCTACTTTGCATCGTGCGACACAAAGATGATTGGACTCTCTCTTGAGATGGGTCGTGTATTGCCTCTCAACACAATTATCTCACCTGGGTCTTCGGAGGACGCTGTTTCTTGTTCAAAGCTCGTGGATTATTGATAGGGCAAGTCATCAAGCCCCAAGTCGTGTCAGGGCCTCATTAAGTTTATACAACTTGGTAGACATTGAAATGGCGAATTCAATGGAAGTATAGTGTTGCAGATGTGGTATAACTATTCGAGATAAGCAGTGATCATGGTGGACCTCAGCTGAGCGCCTATTCCGGCCTCTGACACATCCGGTGACGATGATGCCTGTCGTCGGAGACAAAAGATCAGACTATTTCCGAACCGTGACGTGTCTGTCCGAGGCCACGAGGACTGGACAACGGACGATCTTCCCACCGGCCTTACCATAATATAGACATGATTATCGGCTACCCATGCTACCTACCCGGTCCCTCACCACGACAAAGCTGCAGCAGCCACAGCAACGCTGGCATACCGCCCGCCCCCCCTGGGAGGGTACTCAAATAGTGCGCCACGTGGGCTAGCAACCCCGTTCCGGCATAAGTAGGAGGAATGGTCGCGGCCTGCGTGCCTAAAAAGGTTGCGAAGGATTCAGGGCTGAAGCAGGATCCACTCCTCGTTCTTGAGCCGGTATTGGAGCGGCACAGCCACGAGCATGCCAGACGGCGCCGGGACCTCCGAACCAAGGACATTTGTCACGCTGCTAGTTCGGACGCAGATCACATCGCATACGACTGCAGCATAGCTGCAGAACACAACCAGCGACCGCTTGTCATCATGAAACCCGCCGACCCATGAACATCGACAGCCAAGCACCAATGTCTACCCCAGCGACGCGGCTGGCCCTCAGGGATGGGAGCACGCGGCATAATGCGCTGTTGCCAGCTGAGAATGAGTGGCTTGTGCATCAACAGACCATCAAGCGTCTGTATCTGGACGAGAATATGACCTTGAAGCAGGTGGTGGACACCATGAAGAAGGAATATGGCTTCAGTGCAACGTGAGTGCCAAGGTAGTCTGGCTAATGCGAACGTTTGTCGTGTACAAGAGACGGCTGACGCGTTGTACAGAATCAAGACCTATAAGAGCCGCATGAGGGCGTGGGGTTACCGCAAGAACATTACCTTGGAAGATGGTCAGGCCGAGCAGATCTCGCAGGTCCTCCAGGAGCAGCCCCGGAGCTCTAGTGGCATCGTCCGCCTGGGGCACGGCGGCATCGTTTCTATGGACAGGCTGGCCATGCATCTCCGGCGTAGAAGACACCATGTTGAGGCCAGCCGAGCGCGTCAGGTGTCGCCAACGACACGGTCGATTGTTTACGCCAGCCCCAAAGCTCCTGAGACGTACTACATACCGGAGGCCGTCGTGAGATGCATCAGGGATTATCACCAAGGACGCTGGGGACCCAAGATCTCGAACGTGGAGCAGCTCAACACCGCTCGAGACGATCATAGCAGATTTACGCAGCTCAATCTCTTGGGCCACGGAATTCAGAGAGCCCTGCAGCAGAAGAAGGTGTCATACGCGCTTGTATTGATGCGACAGGCGCCCGAGGTGATCAGCATGCTGGTCCAGCTCCAACCTATTCCGTTCATCGCCAACTTCTTCATGTTTCTGTCCTGGGTCACAAAGGGATTCTTTCAGTTGCCGGAGGCCGAGCAATTCACAAAAGTCATCAGAAGTCTGATCCAATACGTGGCGACGTGGGGTGTTCAAGGAGCCGATTTGCCTTCTGGTCATCCACTCCGCCAAATGTTATCACTACTCGCAAAGGCTGAGCCTTGTGAGCTAGCAACAATAGCAAAGCAGGCCTTGCGGATGAACTGCGAGTCACTTGAGGCTTTGATACAAGGCTCTCGGAAAAGCCACTACAACTTCGCCACGTGGATAGTTTATGGAAGGGAAGTCGGCTTTTTGAATCTGCCCCGGGGCCTTGGTAAGAGCATGGAGCGAACCCTGGTCGAGTACAAGATTATGTACGGTGATCATCAGTAAGCCTTCCCCAATCCGTGTCAAAGCTATTCTCAGACACTGAGAAACGTGCATGTTTGCGCCGAAAAAATTGGAATCGCTTACTGACGTCGGATCACCAGTGCATGGACAGAGCACATGACCCAACTTTACGCCTGGTATCTCCACTACACGGACAGCGCCGAGGGCAGAAATCCTTACCTAAATGACAAGATCATGAACCTTTTCGAATATCTACTCCAAGGCAACCCAAAGCTACGAGCGGATGTTCTCGAGTGGCTTGCAGCCGCGGCCGAGGCTCGCGACGAGCGTGAATCAGCGGAGAGGTACATGCGTGAGCTCATAGAAATCGAAATTGATCACCCCTTGCGACGCGCCGTTCTTATAACCGACATCTTGAAACTCGAAGGCTGGCTTCTGAAATGGGGCGAGAACGAGAAAGCCGCGGAGCTAGCTTGTTGGCGTGTGGAGAAGTTTAACGTCTAGAGCCATGGCTCAGCGGGGGTGCTCAAAACGTATGGCCAACTTGCCTCTCCTCAACATGCTACAGACGAGCGATACCAGCTCGCTTGCTAGTATGCCCCGAGGAAGTGACAGGCAAAGATACACGAACGGCCTCCGGTGACATTCTCACCACTCTGTCTAGGGGATGATCTATTCAGGGTCTCTGAGTGAAGCTGTCTGTGGGCAATGGGGGAGATGATGGATCAGTGCAAACCCCATCTGGGATGCACCAAATGACTATCTTCCTCAGGTCTCGGAAAGGTCGACAATAATTGGGCAGTACTTTCCCATATCCGCAAACGGACCATGGATGCCAAATGGTTGGATTACAGCGGAAACAGGCTCTGATTATCCACGCGGTCTTCGTCATCATCAATCCTTCCACGTATCCTTTGTGGAAAACCATGGAAGCACCCTGAGCACCACATCAAGACCACAAGGGTCTTAAGTCGCTTCAGCTCAAGCGACTAAGATGTGGTCGTGTTTGTGACCTCTCCTGCATTGTACTCTGGCCCTCCGGATTTTCAGATTCTTGGGACTCAAGACCACACGCCTCTTTCGAGCAGAGCGGTCCGTCAGAAAGCGATGAGCAGCAAGTTCCCTCCAGGCAGATTGATGAGACTCTCCATGTCAGTATATTAGTGGATACTTGCACCGAGGAGGACGAACTGCATCGCCAGTAATAAATCGCTGTCGGACCCCATATTGTGTTTTGCTCGGCCAGACCAGAGACGGGCAGGCGTGGGAGGCATATCCCTCCTGTGAAGAGGCAGGCCAGAATGAGCGAGCCGGTCCACATCGAGGCGACCAAGGAGGTGACGGCTATCGGGTTAAATTTGGAAGATCGAGGTCGCTGTAAGAGGGGCCGGATGTGTGGGACATTCGTATCGGCCTCCGTTCGATCGATGGTAGCCTGAACTGTAAGCGTCGATGGAGATCGAACTCAGGATGGAAAGTAGGCAGGTTTCTGCGAGAATATCTCTGAAGAGCACCTTATTTCGTCTGTCTGTATCACGAAGTGTTAGTGAATCGTCTGTTTTGGGAAGAAGTGAATAGCTCTACTGCAATCCGTCTGTCACAGGGTTCGAGGTGTCCATGTCAGGAGAGCAATCTAGGCCACGAGCTTGTTATACATCACGGCTCACCTCTTCGCCACTCAATGCACATAATACTCAAGGGAAATGGGCAGATCGTTCCAATATCGAGGCGGAAAAGGACTTCGAATCTTTGTAGGCCGTTCAGTGTTGCATCATCGCCGCGTGCAGGTAAAGAGAAGAGTCTATGGGCGCCTTCACGACCTTAACCTCTTCAGATACTAAGACTTTTATGGATGATGGCTCGTTGGTTGCCGTATGGCAGGATGATAGACTCTCGCCAATGTTTCATGCAAAACTTGAGACCTTGGCGCATAGGCCAATACAACATGATGGTACGCGCAACTTGGGGACTCCGACATACAAAGAATACTCGTCAATGTAAATAGTCAGATCGAGCTCTTCTTCCTGTCAAGCATCTTTGTCAATGATGCATGCCAGGAGCCTCTCGCGGGCTCGGTCTCTTATCGGGTCGTTGTCGTGTTTGACTCTACAAGCAAAGATTCGTCGTGGACCCAGTTCAGTTCAAGTCTGCGGCGGGTAGAAAGTTGAGACAGGGATGGCCTGACCAAATACGATAGCCTATCAGCGTTGGCTCGGACATCGCGGCAATACTGTTCATGATGCTGCCGAGGCCTCAAAAACCAAGGTGGCCTGTATGGCGATTATGGAGTTATGGCGCGGCGCCCTGGTTGCCCTGGGTTGGATCGACGTGCTGAGACCGTTTTGGCCTCAATAATTGGTGCTTGACCACGTTGCCTGTAAGCAATGATCACATCATAATGACATGGTTAGGAAGCTTCATCTTGAATTCGAATACGAGCCGAGGACCTTGCTGGTGTGAGTACCTTGAAGCACACAAGCAACAGGCCCTGCAAGCAATCCAACTCAGCCATGAATAGTGCAGTACCACGCGCTGCTCTTAAATTAAGAGCTTATGAGAACCTAGATTTGATTGAAATAGAATCAGATTGAAGGGATACTCTATGAAGTCTTGCCGCCGGCGGATCCCTTACAGCAATCTCCCATTTTATGATTCATTTACACGAAAGCTATGGCCTTACAAACAGTTACTCAATCTTGATGGCAACCTTGCCAAAGTGCTTCTTATCCCACATATATTGGTAGGCCTCTTTTGCCTGGTCCAGACTGAAGATCTTCGGGTCCAGGACGGGGTGAATATCGTTCGCCTCAACACATCGGCACATGTCCTCGAGCATGGAACGAGGCCCGACATAGACTCCACGGAATGTGCATATGTGCATAAGCGCGTCGATTGCTGTTGTCTTCGGTTTAGCACCGCCCAGGAATCCAATGATCGAGATCACCCCTTCAAACTTGATGGCCTCACAACTCTGCTCCAGGGTGTCTGCACCTCCGACCTCGATGACGTGGTCGACGCCTGCCCCACCCGGTGTGAGCTTCTTTGCGGTCACGCCCCAGCTGGTATCCTCCCGATAGTTGATCACGTGGTCCGCGCCGAGCTTCTTCAGCTGCTCGCATTTCTCCGCCGAGGAAGTTGTCGCGATGACCTTCGCACCGGCCGCCTTGGCGAACTGCAAGGCGAAGAGGGAGACACCTCCAGTCCCTTGGACAAGAACCCATTGGCCTGGCACGAGAGGCTTGAGGCCGTAAAGGGCGTTCCAAGCTGTCAGGCCTGCGCAGGTGAGGGTCGCTGCCTCGGGGGCATTGAGGTTCTGGGGTGCATGAACCAAGCCATTTTCGTTGAAGGTGCCGTATTGACGAAGCGTGCCGTCGACGGCGCCACCCAGCCCAGTTGCGGATATCTTGATGTCCACGGGACCGAACTGATGACCTTGGTTGAAGAGCGTCACCACCTTGTCGCCGGGCTTGAAGCGCGTCACGCGCAGGCCGACCTCAGCGACCTCGCCCGCGCCATCAGAGCACGCGACGACAGGGAAATTCGCCGGGAAGGGGTACAGTCCCTGATATGCCGTCATTAGCACTTGAGACAAGGGTCTGGCTGGCTTTGACGATACATGGTTGGGTCTCACCTTAGGAATGATCAGGTCGCGATAGTTGAGCGAGGCTCCATTGATCTTAACGAGGACATCGTTGTCACCCACTTTCGGGACCGGTACATCGCCATACTCCAGACCATCAAAGCCCTTTTCGGAGGTAGTGATCGTCCACTGCTTCGTAGTCGAAGGTGCCATTATGACGTGGGAGATGTGAAGTTCTTCTTCGATCGCTTTATGGTCGTACGTGTGCCTGAAGTGTTGGCTCTTCAGGAGTCTCACTGGCCATTAATCGGAAACCTGCAAGACTATGTATGAGGTTATTGCCGGTAAAGAAGGAATGTGGGATCAAAGTTCGGATGAAAGGCTCAACTTGACATGTGAACCACGTGTTTACTAATGCGGATTAACTTCTCCCTACTAACACATCACGACGCAACGGGATCCACCTGTGGGTCTCAGGGTTGTATGCATGACGTGACTATGTTCTGATTTGCAAGCTAGGCTAAATGGACGACGTCATGAGTTTGAGTTCACATCTTGTGTCAGCGTACCACACGAAGTGAACGTGGGAATCGAGGGAGGGACGTGACATCCATAGATTTGGTACTTGGACAATATTATCCTTGCGAGGCGGATTTCTCTTCTTCTTTTTCTTTTCAAGGGATTCAAGAAGAACTGGATGGCCCAAGGCGGAGCATTGGACTTGTGTCGCGCCACCAATGACCTCGGGAGGATCGATAACTAGGAACTCATCCAGCAACACTCGGAGAGCTTAGACGGCTACCCACTCCTATCTAGAAGGTTCTTTGCAGTTGATATAGTAAGTACGCATAATTGAGCTTACTATTTGCAGAAAAGGACCCCATATTCAGCAAAATTCGCGACACTACAGCGTGACTTAGGTACTTTTTGTCCCCAGACACATTATGGGCGCATAGAGCAGAAGGAAGACTAAAAGACGCGGCAAGTATGAAAATAATTGTCGAATAAAGAGGATGGCAAATATAATTGGGTAAGAGGAAAGTTGTTTCTCAACTTGCCATGATGCTTTGGCAAATACTTGGACAGGATTAACACCAAGAGACCCGTAGCAGAGGGACTCATTAAGCAAAACAAAGAGTTATACAGGTCTTCTAACCATATAAAATGAAAAGAGAAGTCCAAGAATGAGGCGAAGAAGGAGATACGGTGCATATCTCATCTGACGGGGACTGTAGTGCAAACAGGTCCGACAGCTAGATACTGTAAAGACTCAAATTGGGAGGTCTTCAGCCTGCTGCAGTCCGGGTCCGACATTTGGAGGGCTAGCACCGTGTGTGCAAAGCTCAAGCGAGGTCCTTATACCGTTACTGACTGAATTATAAAGAATGATGCTCTCAAGCCTCGCCTGTAGTCGATTACCCAAGCATGTTAAGAATACCACACATGTGGCATTGATGTCGGCCGGGGATCGCGCACTTTGCGCAGTTGTTTTTATTCAAGCAAGTAGTCTTCCTTCCGATACTTCCCCTGAGTCTAACTAGAGAGTACGGTGGGTTGATTGAAACCTTCATCTTCTACAATCGCGCAGTCGCAAAAGTCAAAGCCGGTCCTAAGTCTTCATCCGGATACTGGAACTATGGCGCCGGCCACTTCCTGGGACGCAGTTGAAACACCGTGCGAAGGTCTCGTCAAGGACGCCAATGGCTCTGAGTTATTCCTCATCGCTAGAGGCGCGCCGAGGCGCCGAGGCAACCAGGCCACCCAGTCGTGATCTTCGAAGTCGGCCTCGGCGTAAGCAGTGCTAGCTGGGCCGGCGCTCAGAGGGTCCTCGACCCTCAAATACGCAGCAGCCGCTATGACCGCGCAGGCTTTGGGAGAAGCCCCCATCACGAAGGAGCGGACGGTGTCCAACATGGCAGTTGAGCTCCTAGACGTGTTGCGTTCCGCCGGCGTGGGACCCCCCTATATCCTCGCCATGCGTTCGTTCGGAGGGATCATTGGCCGCGAGTTCATGGCTGTGGTTGGGCCCGCGGCCATAGGAGGGATGGTCTTCGTCGACGCAGGAGAACACGTCGACGAAGCTGTGCTATCCTCACTAAGCGATCGCGTTCCTCCTCAACGGACGCGACTACCTTGACGCCATTGGGGTTCTCAAGAACAATGCCTTGACCGAGGAGGAGAACAAGCGCATCAAGGAAGATGGTAACCTGCCGATGGCCATCACCTCGGCAGAAGGGAAAGGTATCAACGCACGTAAGAGTGCTCTTGTGTTGGGGGAGCGTAAGCAGTCTGACGGTCAGATCTTGGGCATGAGTCCTGTCACGGTCGTCTGGGGAGACGCAGCGCGGGACTTCCGACGGATCCTCGAGCTAGCCGCTGAAGACGAGCAGGACCAGGATACAGTCGACTACACCAAGGAGGTGAATGGGTTCATTACAGAGCGACTTGAGCGCGTCGACCGTGATTCCCAGTTGGAGCAGCTCCGGTTGTCGGGCAATGGTCGTTTCGTCCAGGCCCAGGAGAGTGCGCACGCGGTCATGGTTACCGAGCCGGAACTGGTTGCCGAGGCGACCCTGGATGTCTGGCAGCGCAGTATCTCTGGAAAGGTGATTTAAGAATATACAAAGAGTGGCTGCGTACCAACGCACTATCTTGCTCGTTCATCAAGACCGAGCCCACCAACCTCCCAAGCCGCAGCAGCAAGGAACAACTTCTCCTCACCCCATCTCCTGCTTATCATCTGCATCCCGATTGGCAACGTCCCCTGATCATCCTCTGTCCTGCCCCATCCCACAGGTATCACGAGCCCAGGATGGCCGGTCAAGTTGAAAGGGCACGTATTCCACGTGTTTCCCAGCGCAAGGTCGTGCTTCTCCTTTACGCCCAAATCCCCGCTCAGATGTCTCATCCCCACTGTCGGATTGGTAGGCGTGATCAACACATCGTACCTCTCCAGCGCAGCATCGTAAGCCCCTCGCAACTCATGAGCATGCGTCACCGCCTTCCCCCTCGCGGCCAGCGGGAAGCGGTTCCTGTGATGGTTGAGGAAGGTTCCGCTGAGCAACTTGTTGACCACAGCAGGCGCAGTTTTGTTCATCGTTTCATACCACTTCCCATCAGGCACTGGCGGGTCGAGGTCGGCGAGCGGCCAGCTAAGGACATCCGGTGGTTTATTATAGATGAACACGTCTGCCATGCCTGCCCTCGTCACGGCGGTGAAGATGTCCGCGCCTAGTGTGTGCAGCGGGATGCTGACTTCCTCAACGACACCACCGAGGGACGCAAACCGCTCGCCGGCCTTGCGGACCCCGGCGGCCACCTCGGCGGCGAGCTGCGGTGCCGACCACGCCTCCTTGATGATGCCGATGCGCAGACCGCGCGCTGCGCTCGTGGGTGTCCAGTCACCAGTGGCCTTGCGGGTGTTGATGGCCTCATCGAGGACCTCGTGATAGGGGGTCACGTTCTGGCGCAGGGGCGTCTCGGGCGTCATCCGCGGGTCGAGGCCGTCGTATCCAGCCAACACGGCGAGGAGGAGCGCTGTATCGCGGACCGAGCCGGCCATGGGTCCGCAGTGGTCTATAGCGGGATAGAGCGCCGTGAGCCCTGTGTAGGGCACCAGGCCATGCGTCGGTTTGAGGCCGTAGATGCCGGTGTAGCCGGCGGGCTGGCGGATGCTGCCTCCCTGGTCTGCGCCGAGGGCGAGGTCGACGCCCTCGCCCAGGTTGTTATTGTCGTTGTCATCTGTGTGACCGTGTCTCTCCCTCCATGCCCGCACGCTCTTGACTCCTACTAGGGCAGCGCTCCCGGAGCTGCTGCCGCCGCACTCGTACCCCTTGAGCCAGGGGTTGTCGACGGGCCCCGTAGCGCTGGTGAAGCTGAGAGCGGACATGCAGTAGTTCTCGCATGTCGCCGTTCCTAGGATCGTGGCTCCGGCCTCTAGCACCCGCGTCACTACGGGAGCGTGAAAGGTCGAGATGGGATAGGGCTGGTCTTTGCTCAGATGATATGGCTGCGTCCCCCCGGTCAGCGGGAGACCTGCGACAGAGACGTTGTCCTTGATGGCTATTGTCTTTCCGGATAAGAGACCGGTGCCCGTTGGCTTGATCAAGGTCTGGTCATCGTGTCAATCTCAGCTTGGCAGGGCTGAAAGTTTGACGGTGTAGAGACGATCAGCTCACCCTAAAGCTCCAAGCATTGAGAGGATTCTCGGACGCGACCGGCTCTGTGTAGGACAGTGCAGAGGCCTCCTTTGGCTGGAGCAGTGGATGACGATATGCTGGCATGTCGTTCACGGTATCTATCGCCGAGACGGCAGACTGGAGGAGCGTAAGATAATCCGACTCATGTTTCGGTTGAATGGAAAAGCCCAGCGAGGCGGCCACCCTCTGTAGTTCCTCTTTCGTGACATTCCTTCAAAGCTCGTCAGGACCTAACTCGCACAGCCGCGCCTGGATAAGGAAGTGGGCATACTCTCTTGCGTCCTGAGTCTCCTGAGACATCATTGACGGTGACATAGGATAGGATTTCAAGGTTTCTAAGGCGAGTCTCAATAGTCACGAGGAAAAAGGTATCTGCCTCTGCTGAGGTTCTGCTCAGAAGATACAACAAGTAGTTCTATTGTTGTATGTGATCTGCAGTCACACTGATAAGGGTCATCGACATCTGCATGGGAGAGTAGTGTATCTTTCCGGCAACGGGAACCCCGCCCCCAAAACATCAACATCGACCTCCTGGGATCACACCATCTCTAATGGTGCCTGGCCTGTCGAGGAGCCCTTCTATTCCCGACCCGACGCGCCTCACAGGTTGTCTGTGGGATGTTCTAGGCTTTTTCATGCAACCCCGTCGCGAATGCCTTCTGACCTCACCGACGGGTCTAGGACGAGAAACTGGAGGGGCATGTCAAAGATGACGACGGTGAGCTCTCCGAGAATGTAACTCTATCTGCAATCCCTGTGTCTGGGTCGAAGCTACCGATCTCCAATTAGGCCCATGAGGCGTTTATCCTTCAACTGAGCACCAGACCCTTCTTGCGTCGTGTTGTAAGTCTGGACTCAACACAATATCTCCTTCTCCCGGGCCCGGATCTCTAAGAGAGAGGACCCGAAAGCTCAATACCAATGCGCCCCTAGAGAGATTATATGACGGCGGTGTTGTCCTAGCACCCTGAGTAATTATAATACTTTGTTGTAATACTGGCACCTGGGTTGCAGCAGCTCGAGTTGTTGCTCCTTGTCGGATGACCCCTGGAGGTTCTTCGTCTTTCTCAAGAAGAAGCTGACGGTAATAACAATCAGATTTAGCAAGGATTATAATTTTGACAGCGTGATCAGAAGCCTTAAACCACCAATACATGTCTTGCCTGAGTTGCTCTATTGATTCAGAAACTCCTGATTCAATAGACAATGTTGGCCAGCCATAAGGCTTTTCCCGAGCTGGTGTTGGACGACCTGTAGAATCGCCTTCGCCTTGGCTGCTATCATTACCAAGATGATTGCCTTTTTGAAAGGTTGTAGCACCTGTTGATGTCCAGCTTCGATCTAAATCCATCAAGACAAGTTGATCATGCTATAGACCATAAAGGCTAACATGAAGTTGTTCATGTGTTGCGGTCGGGATACCGATGATGAGGATCTTTGTAGAAGAGTAATATCGTCGTAGCCGGAATTTGCGGCGACGAGCAACTCTGAGTTTCTCAATTGCTATTAAACCTTGAGGGGAAAACATCTAATGAATAAATTAATAGAGCTTGATTTGATCTTAAAATATTAACATACCTGTAACCATCACAAAATCTCCGGGAATGCGATTAATGTGATGAAAAGGTTTCTTAGGAGTTGTGAATTGTATTTGTATGTCCGTAGGTGAATATTGAGGGCTTCTCGATGCCATGGTGATGATGGTCGCGCAGGTTGGATGGTCGCTGTATGGTGGTGACGTCAAGACTGTAAAGTCCGCCATGTGCTTATGCCACCGAGCCAAAAATGCCGGCAGACTGCGAGGCAGATCAGACCAATTCGCTGGCCAGGCTCCAGTATCGATCGTGAGGTTGGACGCATGCACTATTATAAACTTTCTGGAAAGTTTCTGACCTTGATCCCGGAACCGGTTTTCTCGAGGAGCAGGCCTGCCAGGGCTGGTCAGCACACTCGCTGAATGGTGCCAATCAAGAGCTGGTCAACGCTTCAGCTGATTTGCGCACCAAGATGTTAGGGGGTCAACCGTGTGTGGATTGGGTTGGCTGTTGTTGTTGTGGTGGCTAAGTACCTCAGGGCCGAGGGAGCTCGGTGCAAAGTGAGATGCACCGAGAGGGGGGTTAGGGTCCGTGCGAGGCACCTTCCCTGGCAGTCGCCCAGGCACACTGCAGCACCCTTGCTCGCAGTGGGCTGATCTAGAGCAGCTAGAAAGTCGCACCTATGCCAGATTGCAGCGCTGCCCCGTTGCAGACGAGCCCCCTAAGGCAGCTGAGTTGGGGCCCCTTGGTTAGTGGTTTCCTCTCCTAACGCTCTACGGGCGCAGGTGATGAGACGCCATCTTCGCCGCCCTCACGTTGCCCTAGGTATTTCTGCCGGACTATTCTGTTGAACCACTTTCCCCTCTTACCCAATCTTGGGACTTGCGCTGTTCCATCTCACGAAACGAAGACCACTCTCGCCCTGGACTCACACCATAGAACCTTGTTCCGGACAGACAGCCACTTCTCCCAAGATGGCGTCATGAACCGGCGAAAGACCTCTCTTTATCCTCTCACCTTCTGTACCGCGCCGTACTTGCGAGCACCGAAATCACGCCGCTCCTCCCGTCGTTCTCATCCAGTCCCCTCTCAAGGCCCCTGACCAACGAGGCTGCTAGGTCTATCAAGGTGACGACCATGACCGGCTCATCGCCCTCGCCCTTCTCAACGCCCAAGCGCAAGAGAGCAGACATCACCCTCGAAGATGCCCCCTCGCCGGTCAACACGCAGTTCTGCTTCGACGTCGATGTGGCGGGCTTGATGTCGGCTGGCCGCAGCAGCAGCCCTCGTACCAAGGTCGCTCACAGGTTCCGTGGCCTCGCCCTGGCTGACCGCAGTGTGCACAGCGGCAATGGTAGTGGGGGCGGGGTTACAGCGGCACGGGACGCTGTGCTGTGCGGGAGGGCTGAAGCCGCCGATAGCGATAGGGATGCTGGTGCGACGGACATGATGCAGATAGACGAGGACGAGTCCAAGATGAGGAAGCGCACCCGGTTCTCACCCGCGTCAGACACAACTACTGGCCCTCAGCAACCTTCATTGGAGGCCGAGATCCCAGAGACGCCTGATGTTCGGAGGGGTGGGCCTCACGGCACCACTGACCCGATCACCACCGAACATCGATTCGCACCGACTCACGACGATGCGCCACCAGAGCCGAATCCTGCCCAGCATTTTGCGGTCGACCACGTACTCCTGACCTCGTCGCCGAAGCCGTCTCCGGCCAAGCTCTCGAGGTCCACGCCTGCTGACCATCGTCCCGTCGAAGCGCTCGGGGCCGAAGGTCGAAAACGTGCCGGCACACCGCCCCTCGCAGCCAGCAGCACCAAGACCAACACCGCTCAGGTGCCTGCCAGCACAGAAGTGGCCGACATCGTCGACCCGATACGAGCGGCCCTCACCTGGCACGATGATGAGATCACTGTCTACGACCCCGAAGACGAGGATGACGACGGAGTAGGCATCAATGGCATCGGGTTTAAGCCGACCCCCGCCATTGCGTACGCCCGCACGATGAAGAGGAGGCAACAGCTGGCGGAGTATAAGAAGAGGGAGGAGAGGGAGGCCAGGGCCCGCAGGAGTCACAGGAGACGGGGCAGCCCGGAGAGATCTGTGGCGCCGAAGTTGGAGCATAAGGATAATGGTGACAGAAAGGTGCGGTTCACGGAGGTCGAGAGCACGGCGATGATTGAAACGATTTGACGACAATACCTTGGGGAGGGGGTTTTGCAATTGAGTCGCGGCCGACAGGACCGCCGACTAGGAGTATCTTTTGGCGTTCGCTGGCACCACCATCGAGGGATAAATCATCAGCCCCAGACCTCACCGTCGACCATGAGCACAAGGGTGTCGGTCCGGGCCATGGATATTCGGTTTGGGGACATTACTTATTGGTTTTCAGAGACGCGGTTGGATTGGCCTTTGCCACCCTGGAGCTCGAGAGGATTACCTATCCAGGAAATGGCCTCATGGTATACCCACCAAACGCCCGATAATGCAGTATGACAGTCGTTCCGGACGCCTTCTCAATGCTTCGCCCCTTGCCTTTGCTCTTTGCGTGTACCGTTGTATGTGTATTCCTACCAGAATTTGTACCAGCTCTTTTGCGCAGCCTTCTGTGTGGCAACCTCCTGCTCTTTCTGCCGTTGTAGTCTCTTCTCGTCCTCCTGCTTCTTCTGGTCCGCCTGCTTCTTGCTCACCACCTCGACCACCCTCTTCATGTTTGCACGCTCCACCCTCCTTTGGTATTGGCAGTACTCGTACGCGATGACACTGACTGCGACTCCGGAACCGACCGCCCAATTTGCCGCCTTTGGTATTGGTGCTGCTCGCCCACGCGGTCAGCCATGGCCTCTTCTCTCTCCATCGGCAAGATTTCTGGGGTTCTCATATAGTCTCCGGTGTGAGACTTGTGTGTACATACCGCCGACGATGTACCTCAAAAACCCAATTGCACCTCCAGACCCGATGCCCGTGAGCAGCCCCTCCCGCGTACACGGCGCCTGGTGCACCTTGAGAAAATCATCCGGCTTGATCGTCGTCACGGCCTCGCCCAGGGTCGCGCGCTTATTGGGGTCCACGCCCTCCGGTAAGGGCTTTGACTTGAGCGAGACCTCTGCAAAGCGCTGGGCGGCGGCGGCGTCTGCCTGCCGTTGTTTTTCGCGGTCGACGGACCCCACGGCCTGAGTGGGGGCAGGTTCGTTAGGTGGCGACGGTGAGGCGGACATGTTGAGCTACATCAGGCAGAGAGGAGCTGTGCAGTCCGGGTGCAGGGAGCTGTGGCGGTTCTGACCTGCCGCCGCAGAGATATCCTCCTCGGCGCACTGGGGACCAACTACCACTACCGTAGTGCTAAGTGACATTCTCGAGAAAGATCATGACGGGTGGTCTGTGCAGCCAGCCGCCTGCAGGGATGGCAGCTCATGCAAGCAGGGCCTGGGGCTGCGTTGAGCTAGGATCTCTGTGAGGGTCGATTTACAGGGGCCCAGGGCCCCCAGAGTGCGGCGCGTGCAGACGCGGTTCAGCACCGCGCTCACGGACGCGTCAAACAGACTTGGAGGGGGAGCCACTTTGATATTCCACCCGGTGCAGCAGCCAACAAAATGATGGAGGGCTCCACTGACATGCAACTTGGCGCCGATTCATGAGATCCTGCTCATGATACTTTCTACCTTGATTCTTCAGGCTCTGTGAAACTGCACCTGGGACGCCACACTCTATACATACCAGCGTCAAGTCCCTTTCGTACCTTCACTCCGTCACCAAACACGCGCCGTCGACCGCGTAAACCACCCGTTGCAGAACCAATTACCCCCCCGCCCTTGCGACCTGGACATCGCCGGCCGATTCACAACCTTCTCTCCGACTACGACCTCTCCTGCACTCCACAATGCCCAAAACCTCCCTCCGCCGGCCCCAGAAGGGGTTCCGCGGCGGGCGGGGCGGGAAACAGGCCTACCACGGCGCCTCCAAGGCACGAACCTTCACTTCCTCCACAAACCGGACCGAGGCGACATCCACCGACGAGAAATGGGAACGCACGCGCCTCGCACACTCCATAGACGAGAACATGGGCTTCGCGCGGTACGAGGCGGGCCGCGCCCGCGAGGGCTGGCTCGTCAACGTGCAGCCGACCTCGCTCGAGGACGCCCGCGTGCCGGGCGGCGGCGGCCGGGCCGCCCTGGACTGCTACTTCATCGAGGAGGACGGCGCGACGTTCAAGGCGACGGTGGAGTACGAGCCGTACTTCCTGGTCGCGGCGCGCAAGGGCCGCGAGACGGAGGTCGAGGAGTGGTGCAAGCGGGTGCCCGGCGGGGGCGTCGTGAAGCGCGTGAGGAGGGTGGGGAGGGAGGACCTGAAGATGCCGAACCACCTGCTGGGGTACAGGCGGACGTTCCTGGAGCTGCGGTTCGCGAACGTCGGGGACCTGCTGGCCGCCCGGAAGGAGATCATGCCAGTAGCGGAGAGGAATAAGAAGGGAATGGACGCCATGGATGCTTATGCGGAGGTTGCTACGTGAGTACCACCCCGGAGTGCAGACAGTTGTGGCCAGGGATGGCGAGGGGCGGAAGGCTGACAATCGGACAGGGCAAACAACGGCAATTTCGACCTTTTTGACGACGACACACGAGATGATGACCGACGACTCAATACCTCGATATCCGACGCCAGTGATTTCATTATTGATATTAGAGAATATGATGTTCCGTACCATGTCAGAGTAATGATAGACAAAGGTCAGTCTTCTCCGCCCTCTTCATTCCGGCCCAGGGCTGACGATGGGACCTAGGGATCCGGGTGGGGAAATGGTACTTCGTGGAAGCAAAGCACGGCGTCACTACCATGACATGCAACGAAGAGCATCTTGCTATGGCCGATCCGGTTGTTATGGCCTACGATATCGAGACTTGCAAAGCACCCCTGAAGTTTCCGGACGCGGCCGTCGACCAGATCATGATGATTTCGTACATGATAGACGGGCAGGGATTCCTCATCACCAACCGGGAGGTGGTATCAGAAGACATCGCCGACTTCGAGTACACACCCAAACCAGAATACCCGGGACCCTTCATGATATTCAACGAGCCGAACGAGCGTGCCGTCATTGAACGGTTCTTCACGCACATCAAGGAGGCGAGGCCGACCGTCATCGCGACGTACAACGGTGACTTCTTTGATTGGCCTTTTGTGGAGACCAGAGCGAGCGTCAACGGCATCGATATGTACCACGAGATCGGCTGGAAGAAGGACAGTGAGGACCAGTTCAAGTCAAACTATAGTGCGCACATGGACTGTTTCCACTGGGTGAACCGAGACAGTTACCTCCCTCAGGGCAGTCGCGGCTTGAAGGCTGTCACGGTCGCGAAGCTTGGATACGACCCCGACGAGCTCGATCCGGAGTTGATGACACCGTACGCTGCCGAGAGGCCGCAGACACTGGCGGAGTATTCGGTCTCTGATGCGGTGGCAACGTACTACTTGTACATGAAATATGTGCACCCGTTCGTTTTCTCATTGTGCACCATTGTTCCGCTCGGGCCGGACGACACCGAGCGGAAGGGCACTGGAACTCTTTGCGAAATGTTGTTGATGGTGCAGGCGTACAACCACGAGATCGTGCTTCCGAATAAGCATGTGTCGCCTAAGGAGGCGTTCTGGGATGGACATTTGCTCGATTCCGAAACATACGTCGGTGGCCATGTCGAGAGTATCGAGGCTGGTGTGTTCCGAGCGGACATACCAGTCAATTTTGCCGTGGATACCGGCGCCGTGGACGAGCTCATCAAGGACCTCGATAACGCGTTGAAATTCGTCATCACGATCGAGGAGAAGAAGAAGCTCGAAGATGTGGAGAACTACGACGAGGTCAGGGCACAGATCCTCGCGCGGTTAAACCAGCTGAAGGAGACCCCGAACAGGACCGAGAGGCCTCTGATCTATCACTTGGATGTCGCGTCCATGTATCCCAATATCATGACCACGAACAGGTTGCAGCCGGATTCCATGATACAAGAGTCGGACTGTGCGGCTTGCGATTTCAACAGACCAGGCAAAACTTGCGATAGGAGGTTGCCATGGGCGTGGAGAGGAGAGTATCTCCCAGCGAAGCGAGATGAGTACAACATGATCAGGCATGCGCTGGAGAACGAGACGTTCCCGGGCAAGTGGCCGAATTCGCCAATGCGCTCATTCCAGGACCTACCAGAAGACGAGCAGGCAAACCTCGTGCGGAAACGCCTACAGACCTATTCGCAGAAAGTCTACCACAAGATCCACGACTCAACAACCACCGTTCGGGAGGCCATCATCTGTCAGCGAGAGAACCCTTTCTACATCAACACCGTGCGTGACTTTCGCGATCGTCGGTACGACTACAAAGGCAAGGCCAAGGTCTGGAAGGGCAAGACGGAAGGCCTCAAATCTTCCGGTGCGTCTGGTGCAGAAATTGAGGCGGCCAAAAAGATGATCATCTTGTTTGACTCCCTGCAGCTGGCGCACAAGGTCATTTTGAACTCCTTCTATGGCTATGTCATGCGAAAGGGTTCGAGATGGTACTCGTTGGAAATGGCTGGCGTCACCTGTTTGACGGGAGCGACCATCATCCAGCTGGCTCGAGGTCTGGTCGAGCGGCTTGGCCGGCCACTTGAGCTAGATACAGATGGTATCTGGTGTATGCTGCCGGCTACATTTCCCGAGAACTTTGCTTTCAAGATGAAGGGTGGGAAGAAGCTGACAATCTCCTATCCTTGTGTCATGTTGAACCATCTGGTCCACGACAAGTTCACCAATCATCAATACCAGACCCTGGTGGATCAGAAGGCATTCAAGTACGAGACTCACAGCGACAATTCCATATTCTTCGAAGTCGACGGTCCCTATAAGGCAATGGTCCTGCCCACCTCCAAGGAGGAGGACAAGAATCTCAAGAAGCGTTACGCAGTGTTCAACGATGACGGCAGTCTTGCAGAGCTGAAAGGCTTCGAGGTCAAGCGAAGAGGCGAGCTGAAGCTCATCAAGATCTTTCAGCAGCAAATCTTCAAGTTCTTTCTCGAGGGCTCCACCCTCGCCGAGTGTTACGCTGCGGTCGCCAAGGTCGCCAACCGCTGGCTGGACGTGCTCCATAGCAAGGGCGCTACACTGGCGGATGAGGAACTCATGGAGCTCATTTCCGAGAACCGCAGCATGACCAAGACGCTGGAGGAGTACGGCTCGCAGAAGTCCACCTCCATCACCACCGCCAAGCGTCTAGCTGATTTTCTGGGCGAGGGGATGGTCAAAGACAAGGGGCTGAACTGCAAGTTCATTATCTGTTCGAGGCCCAAGAATGCTCCTGTCACGGAACGTGCTGTTCCTGTGGCCATCTTCTCGGCTGAGCCGGACGTCAAGCGGTTGTACTTGACGAAGTGGCTGAAAGAGGTCCCAACGGATACTGATCCGAGGGCTTTGCTTGATTGGGATTACTACCTGGACCGCTTGGGTTCGGTCATTCAGAAGCTTATCACGATCCCAGCAGCGCTTCAGAAGATCCGGAACCCGGTGCCACGTGTGCCACACCCTGACTGGCTCCAAAGGAGGATCAACATCAAAGATGACAAGATGAAGCAGAAGAAACTCACAGACCTGTTCAGCAGGGGGCCTCTTGAGGATGTTACCAATATCAAAAGCCGGCCTCTCGCCGATCTGGAGGACTTTGGCACACAACTGCTGAAGCCCAAGCCTGTGGCCGACGTTGTCGCGGCTTCCCAGAAGACGCCTGCTGCACAGAAGAGAAAATCGCCGGAGCCGGAGGAGAATCTTGATCCTTTTGCTGCTCTGCCCAAGGTCAAGCCGAATCCTTCTGAGGACTACGCTGCCTTCTTGGAGTATCAGAAGCAGAAGTGGAGGATTCAAAAGCAAGCCAGAATCCGACGGAGGCATCTCTTTGGCGACCGGCGTGCGCCGGAAAGTAACATTCAGCAGGCTTTCCGGGACCAAGCCGAGGTCACCTTCCGCAACACATGGCAGCTCCTCCAGCTGAAGCCAACAGACACGCCTGGCCTGGTTATGGCGTACGTACTCATCGACCACAAGATCCACACCGTCAAGATCAAGGTGCCGCGCCAGGTCTTCCTGAACCTGAAGAGTAAGGATCTTCCGGACATCGAGATCGAGGGCTGTGACGTTGAGCAGGTCAGCCATACGCTGCCGAATGGACACTCCTCTGTGCATCTGTTCAAGCTGACGGTCCCTGAGGATGTCTACTTTGCCGAGGCCGAGAAGTTCTCGCTTCTGTTCAACCACCCTAGTGTGGAAGGCGTGTATGAGAGACAGGTGCCGCTGAATATCCGTGCTGTGCTTAGGCTGGGCAATTTGTGTACCATTGACGAGAGTAAGCCTGGTGTACTAGGTCAAGGTCTAGACCAAGGGTTCGAGTTGCCAAGCCTGATGCGGCCGGCGAAACCGAGGACGTACCTCGGCGGGTCGAAGATGGCGTTCATCTATCTGTCTCATATCACATCGGGCGAGAGGCAGATCTTTGGCATCTTCTCCAGCACAGGTGATACGGCGCATGTGATCACACTGCACAAGAACAAGGAGAGTGGACAGGACCAGCCCAACATCACAAAGATGTACTCGGATCTTCGAGGGCGGCATGCAGAACAGGCCGCTGCCGATGGTTCAAATTGGGAGGAGTGCTTCCCATACCAGGAGAAGTTGACCTTCAAGATCACGCAGGTGACAACCCGGCGCAAGGCCTTCCTTGAAATCGGCGATGTTGTCAAGCGCATGAGGAAGGACGAGACCAAGCCGCTCGTCATGGTGATCCAGTCTTCGCAGAAGAATTTGCTGGTGCACGACATCCCGATCCTGGGCGAAATGCCCGTCTTGCCGCTCAAGTACAACGTCGACGACAGCTCGTTACCTCCTCTGGGATGGCAGTCTGTCGTTGCAAGGCGGTTGATACATCACTACCTCGGGCTTGGACCATGGATACTGCATCTGACTGCCCTGGCGAGGTACGCCGACATACCACTTTGCAATCTCGAGCGGGAGGACCCACGCTTCCTAATCGATGTCGCGTATGCGAGACGTCTCCAGAGCAACAAGGTGATCCTATGGTGGTCTGCTGGACCTCGCCCAGATCATGCTGGGTATGAACAGGACGATATCACCGGCCCGTTGGAGACGGTCCAGATGCCCTCTGTCAATACTCCTGGCACATACTCGTCGGTCTGCATCGACCTTGAAGTCAAGAATCTGGCCATCAACACCATCCTCACGTCGTCACTCATCAACGAATTAGAAGGCGCGGACTCGGTGGCCCTCAACCCTGCTGGTGATGGGGCTGCAGGAGAAGGCACAGAGGTGCTTTCCTCGGATAATGCCTTCGCCAATGCAGGCATCCAGGTTCTTCGAGAGATGGTCAAGGGGTGGTGGGCTGAGGCATGCAGGGGCAACGAGATGGCAGATGTCATGGTTCAGCACCTCGTCCGATGGGTCGAGAATCCGGATTCCTTCCTCTATGACCGCGCCCTGCATTATTACGTGCAAATGATGTCGCGCAAGGCTTTCCAACAACTCATGGCAGATTTCCGACGTGTGGGCTCGCAAGTTATATTTGCGAATGCCAACCGATTGTTACTGCAAACGACCAAGGCGGAAATAGGGAATGCCTATGCGTACAGCCAGTACATCCTCAGGTCCATCAAGGGCAAGCCGCTATTCCATTTCATTGATCTGGAGATCAAGGAGTATTGGGACTACCTTGTCTGGTACGACGAATTCAACTACGGCGGCAAGGCCACACAACAAATTATCGAGTCCGAGACACAAAACCTCGAGACAATTATGCACTGGCAAATGTCGACCTTCCTCCCCGTCCGCCTGCAACCCACCTTCTCCGATTGGGTCATCGAGTTCATCACGCTCATGCACAACCTCAAGCGGCCAATGTTCGGCTCTGACCCCAGTTCAGCACCACGTCTTACTCAACTCCCCCACAACCGCAGCAGTCAGGACGATGAATTTACGGGCGGCAGCATCCTTGACAAAGCCTACGAAAAGCCCCTAAGGCGCGATATTCAGGGCCTGCTGGCGACACAGAAGCGCGAGCTATTGCACCCCGAACTCGCGGCTGATTATACCTTTCCCGCACTTCCAGGCTCGCATCTGAATCTCAGCCACAGCAACGCAGTCCTTGAGCTTGTCAAGATGCTCATGCAGATACTGTCACTCGATAAGAACATCGTCACCGACGCGCGGCAAATCCGCAAAGACCTGCTCGCGCTGTTTGACGTACGCGAGTTCAGCAAGGAAGGGGCATTCCAAAACCCCTCCGAGTCTCTCAAGCTGGCGCAGGTCAGCTGCGACAACTGCACGATGGCGCGGGACCTCGACTTCTGCCGCGACGAGGACCTCTTGCCCTCCCCTGAAAATCCCAACGAGCCGGTCGTGTGGAGGTGTACGTTCTGCGAGGCGGAGTATAACCGCAACGACCTAGAGGAGAGACTTGTCGCGGACGTCGAGGGATTTGTGGCGAGTTGGGCGTGTCAGGACCTCAAGTGTACCAAATGTGGCGCCCTGAGGGTCAACGAGTTCATGGAGCACTGTGTCTGTTCGGGGAGCTGGGGGGAAAGCGTGAGACGGGACGAGGTATCGAGGCGGCTAAGGGTATATCGGAATGTGGCGAAGTGTTTTGGTTTGCGGATGTTGGAAGATGTCGTCGAGGGGGTTTATGGTGATCTTTAGAGCATGGCTGGAGCGTCTCCTAGAAAGGTTGCTCGTCTGTGAAGGGTGGTGTGACGGCTGGTCACAGGACATGTTTTTTTCTTCGAATTATCGGAAACATTAGCATCCTTCAGGTTGTGGATGTTGGGCATCAAGAGCACCAGACGTTACCTCCGTCTGGAGAGTCATTTCCTCGGTGTTTGGACTTGCAAGGTGTTGGTTGGCCCTCGGACCATTTTCGAAGTAGCGGTTTCCGTCTCGTTACAATAGCATTGTGCTTTCGGTGGAACAATGCCATCCCTCACCTGGTGAATCTCTTGTCTTGGTGGAAGAGTTACTGGTATTGAGAATGTCTTGGCTGCGAATTCCAACAAAAGCCATGCATTGCTATTACTCGCTGTATAAGCTAACACGGACTGCGGACTACTGTGGTATGTTGTTATCTCGCCTCGCCATCACCAACCCTCCAAGATGTTTGGTGCTTATGACCCTCTTTGGACAGGTACATCTGATCATGCGTTGGGAGAGTATGTGTGGTTCTTAGCCTTGTAGGTCAGCCCTTTCGCCATTGAGACCAGTCTCGGCTTTATTCAGCAAGCTCTTCCTTGTTAGCACTATCTCAACACTTCGCTTCACAAGTTTCAGCATCGTGAGGGAAGCCTCAGCTGTGTACAAGATCACCTGTAGCTCATTGGGATGCTCAGCTACCTAGTACTGATGAGGAAACACAGCCTTGCGGGCTCTCTCGCTAAGAACATCTATGCAAATAGAATGTCCCAGATGCTCCCAGTGACGTGACTTTCACCAGTTGCTTACCTAGCTACAGAATCTCCTCTTTGCCAGTGACTGACTTATTCATATGACCGCTGTTATTGTTTCTACCACTATCAACACTCTCGCTACGACACAGCAAGTCATTTCATAAATCGTAGCTATCAGCTTTGCTGTCAAAGACTCCTGTGAATCACTGGGCAAGTCTCGCCTGGCAAGGTAAAACTCTAGCTTCAAAGCTGCTTAAACTGCCTAGGCTGCCTTGTCCCTGACGACGTCTCCTTACCTTTCCACGCAAGGTCCAGCCAGCCAGGTCTGGGGAATTATCTATTACTGCCTCAACAATCTCCTTTCCTTGCAACCCTGCACAATCAGACACTCCATTTCAGCAAGACCTGTTTCACGCATTGAGCCAAGCTGTCCCCCACCTTCCAGCAGTGGCTGTCCCATACACGGAGCCTTGATTTTCGTCATTCGTTATACACTACAGCATACTACAGTACCCTACTCTACAACATCCAAGAAGGCATCACTATTGGAGGACTCGATCACCCCATCATCTCATCACTTGCCCTTGTCCATCCTTGATGACAAGGCGCTTCTGACAATCATGTCTCCCAAGTATGCTCAGGACTTGGCTCTGCCTTCCGGAATGGAAGACCTGTGGACCGAGAAGAAGATTCGAGCTTGGGATGGTCCTTACAACCATGAGAATTGTTTTCACTTCTCGGCCAACGCAAGCAGGGACACTACTTCCTACCTCAATGATGACAACTATATCTCTACCTCGGCCAAAGATGCCACCCTCGAGAAGACCATGTCCAACAAGCCCGAGCAGCTCACAGCTGCCTACAATGATGACAACAAGGATGTCCTGACAAAGTACTTATACTCCCAGGAGCAGGGTGCCCTCAACAATAACGCTTCAGAGATCAGAGATCTCGATGCTATCGGCCATCCCAAGGCGACCGCGACCACCAAGATCGATCCAAAGCCTCCCACACCAGCGCCCAACGTCAGCCTGCCCTCTCCCATCCTCCCCACTACCGAGGCAGCCATGATCGCAGGCTGTGCTCGAAAGGTCTCGGAAGAATCTGACGTCTCGACTGGCTCTTCCAGCCGCAACAACCGAACTCTCAATTCTTCGACGGTCTCGCAGTCTCGATTCTTCCCGACTGCGGTGGCTGGCTCGAACTCGAAGGAAACAGTCTTGCAACTGGGCCCAAATGTTTGTGCTTTGAGTGCTTCGGACAGCCCTACTTCGCCATATTTTCCGGATGGCCTCACTGGCTTCAACAACCTATCTAGAGCCACCTCTGACGAGAAGACCACCGCCCAGCCTGTGGCTTCGCGAGAGGCTTGGGGGCCAAAGAAAGTTCAGACTTCGTCTCCCGAGCAGTCCAGCGTCGGTGCTAAGGCTCCTTCCGATCACAAGAACCATAATACTAGTGACAACTACATCGTTCGCGCAAGACGCTCAAACCCTCCGGACTACCTCTTCTCCCATCTCGAACTGTCAGAACCCATTTCACGAAACTGCAATGCTGGCAGAAACAGAGCCGCTATCGACAACTCGACTTTGTATCCGGCACAGTTGTCTGGCTTTGACCTCTATCTACTAGCCAGGGAGTCTGTTGCCGTTTTACCAGACGGAGAAGCCAGAGGGGCCTTTCTCGGGACCCTTAGACCTGCCGCCCACTCGCACAATACGCAGTGTTCGACTGTCGATCCGGGTTCTGGGTATTCTTCAACCCGCCCAAGTCTCCCGAGAGGTGCTACCAGCATCGAGAGCCTTGAGAGGGCTGCTGACACCACGGACACCCAGAAGAGTCTGAGCGTCACCCGTCCTGGTCAGTCTTGGGTGACTGAGCTGCCCGACTGGCGCAGCAGAGGCAATACCCTGGAGCCTCCTGGTAGGCAGATCGGAGATGCAAACTCTGCCGCCTTCACACCTCGCTCAGGTAACGTTGGCTTCAACAACTTGGCCCAGCCAACAGGTCCCCAGGCACAGGCGACCCTCGCGGACTTCCTGGAAACAAGCTCTACTCAGGCCGGTGTTCCAGGTCAGGCCCGGAACTTCGGCGGCGTCGACGACACCTACACCGTACGACCTCACAGGATCTTCAAGCCGATGACCGCCGTTCTATACCCTGAGGCGTCAAAGCGTCCCCTCAGCGACGAGGAGAGGGCCTCGCGGCAACAGCACGGCATCTCAAATAACTACCAAGGCAATCCTGACAACCCAAAGAACCAGTCGGCCAATATCCCCAATCACGAGAATTGCGCCCTTTTCCTGACCAATTTGCCCGCCACATGCTCCTATCAGGACCTCCTGAAGGCCATCGCGCGGCACCAAGTCGGCCGCGTCTGGAGCACTTACATCAACCGCCCACTCAGCGTCCAGCAGCAGCGAAAACAAGATCCCGCCACACACGGCTCTCTGACACAGAACTCCCCGCCCAACAGCCAGAGACCGCTCTCGCACCGCACCTCGGCCGCCAAGATAATCTTCTACCACCCCAGCGAGGCCCAGCGCCTGCTGATCCTCGCCAGCCGCGGCGACTTCAGGGTCGGCGGCCGGAGGATCCACGCCAAGTGGAACCGGCACCGGACCGCGGCCCAGACCTATGACCACCCGACGTCGCGGGTCGTGGTGATCTCCGGCCCGAGCATGATCGTGGACCGGCAGTGGCTCTGCGACCTCTTCAACCAGTACTTTGAGTACGAGACGGAGGAGGTCATCGTCCTGGATGAGGGAGGGGGCTGGCGGACGCTCGAGTGGCGCTTCGGGAGCATGAGGGCCCAGGCGCATAGCGCGCACCAGCTGCTGCGGAGTCTCTATCCTGGTGTGGTGAGCGTCAAGTGGGCCGTTGACCCATGTGCTGGGTATCTATCGATGTTTGGCGGAAGGGATGGCACCTTTTAAGTCAGGACTTGAGCCGACGGGCTGTCTTTCGGCCTTCGGCCACCTCCACGGGTGTTTTAAGCAGTGGGGGGAGTCTTGAATGTCTTCGTCAGAAGCGGGAAGGATACCATTACAGGACTTTGAGATGGATTGAAGCAACAGCGCATGGCCGGTCAGTCCTTGAAAGTGAGGCGGCTGGGTTTCTGCACAGGCTGGCGTTGTCTGTTTTCGTTTGAGCATACTTAAGACACGCGGATAATGCCAAGTAGGCTAGATACATAATATCACCTAGACCACTTGCCTTTCCTGTCACAATATGTAGCGGCATTGGCTTTCACCCCATCACCACCACACGCCTTTGTATTGTCGGGAGCGCACGAGAACGCCCTTTAAGCATGATATATAAATCCCATATGCGACGACTTGGCGTTACCTACCAAAACCCCAGCCGATGCCACTTTTACATACCGGTTTGGCTTTAGAGTGAAATTCTTCATAGACACAGACTGAAGTTACTACCGTCGAGCTCGAAGGGGGCAAAGGGAAAGGAGGAAATGCCACCGTCAAAGACATGTCTGACATGGAGAATCAAGGCCTTTCTGAACAGCTAGTGACGTGTATATAAGTCCATACCCGACATGATTTAATATAGCTGAAGTTGTAGTAGGTGTAGTTGATGACTATCGTAGTAATAGCTTGCTCCGAGAAGACATCTCCACATCCGTTCCGAATACGATATGTTCAGTCGAGTTAAATGCCTTAAGTTTCGAGAAAATAACACGTTTTAGATCATTCTCCCCTTTCGATCCTGTATCTAAAATGTAGGGGGCCTGTTTTTTGGGGGGGGGGGGGACGCGGGGCTCTGTATGAGGTCACTAGCCCCACCAATGTTGAGCCTCCCCAACTCTAACACGACGTCACCCAGAGTTGCTGACCAGCAAATGTCGCCTCGGCTTTTTCAACCCCGTTATACTTGCACCTCTTGAGGCCGCTACTCGTGTCCATACTGGATGAATTCAGCTGTCACCCGCCAGCTTCAGTCTCTTCCCACACTGTCCAGGAAGGACAAGGTCTTCAACATGTCCGAGCAGACACGCAAGGACATCACCATCATAGGCGCTGGCATTATCGGATGTTGTACCGCCTATTTCCTTACTCGCCACCCATCATACTCCCCAGACACACACCGCATAACGCTCCTGGAGGCCTCGTCCAGCAATGCAGGCGGTCGCACGGAGGACAGCATAAAAGACCCAGCAACACTCGCCGATCCGGACACAGCCTCGAGAAGAAATCCCTCACACGAGGGCATCGCCGGTGGCGCCAGTGGCAAGGCCGGGGGGCTCCTGGCGCTGTGGGCTTTCCCGTCCAACATCGTGCCCCTGAGCTTCAGGTTGCACGACGAACTGTCCAAGGAGCATGATGGTGACAAGCGATGGGGCTACCGCCGCTGCCTCGCAAGTCAGGTGGAGTGTCAGGCCCGTCTACCATCCGGGATGCTGAATGAGAACGGCGGGGTTAAGGAGGTGGTGGCCGATGCGAAGGATCAGGACGATGTCACCAAGGGCCTTCACAAGGATCATCGGAAGAAGATCAGGGCCCTCAAGAATCTTGGCGCACCCGAGGATCTGGACTGGTTAGACACTGAGCGGTCACTCTCCGCATACGAGGGAATGGGTACGCCAGACAACACAGCGCAGGTACACCCAGAGCTATTCACTCGCAGCATGGCTCAACTCGCGGAGGACAAGGGCGTCAAGATCGTCACGGGCGCTCGAGTGACAGCTATTAACAAGAGCAAAGATGGTAACGAGGTGAGGGGCGTCACCTACGTGAAGGAGGGAAAGGAAACGCAGTTACCGACGACGGACTGTGTCGTAGCTGCCGGACCATGGACGGCTCGCCTACTCCCCGACGTACCTGTCACCGCCTCTCGCGCACACAGTGTTGTCATCAAGACACCGAAGCCAGTATCTGCCTACGCCCTGTTCACGTCCATCGTGCTTCCGCCGGGGTTCCCGGCGCCGACGCCACCGAAGGCGAGGGGCACACCAGCAGCTCAGAATCCTATCGAGAGGATGCAAGTCGTGGAGCCGGAGATATATGCCAGACCGGACGGGACGGCTTACGCTTGTGGGCCCACAGACTCAACTGTGTCGTTGCCCCTCACGACGGCAGAGGTCGAGGTTGACCGGGCGCGATGTGAGGATATTATCAACCAGGTGGGGGGGGTCAGTGACGAGTTGGGCAAGGATGGGGAGGTTCTCGCCAGGCAAGCCTGCTACCTGCCCCAGGGCGGCCCGTTTATTGGTGAAGTCGGTGGCACCAAAGGACTGCTGGTGGCTGCTGGTCATACCTGCTGGGGAATACAGAATGGCCCTGGCACGGGAAAGCTTGTCAGTGAAATTATTCTTGACGGAGAAGCGAAGAGCGCCAGGCTAGGTAGCTGTGGTGCGTCGAGGATCCTGTAGTAGTCCTGGGCGCTATGTGGTAGTTATTCAAGGGTCTAGTGATCCGTCATATAGATTCCATTGCAACCATCCACTGATACCTATCTCTGGCAACTCACCTGGCTCTAGTTCCGGCACCAAGTCGGGCAGCTCAAGCTCATCCTGTATCACACCCTATGACGAAGTTTCCGTTCGGGCTCTAGTGGTATCTTGGACAGAAACGCATGATCTTCTAGGAAGCAAAACATAACGATTGCTGATCGGTTCCAGCTCGGTCAACAACATCCTTTAACCTTGCAGCTTCTAGCACCTAATTATTAGTAACTCAAACGACCATCAAAACCAAAATGACATTCACATGTCCCTATATTCTCCATATCTTTTCAAAGCTTTTCTATTCTCAGGCATCATATAATTATAACCTTTTTCCATCGTACGTCATCCTGGATCGTTTCTCTGTCCATGATACCGTGCACATATGAGTGACCAACGTACCGTATAACATTCTGGAATAGGACCTCCCTGAACCCCACGCAAAATGAAAGGCATGCTCCCCCCACACAGAACGTACACTGCATCTCTAACCTGAGTGCCAGCCGGACCAATCCCTATTCGGCCGCCCCAGGTGATGAAAAATGGAGTTCTGAACGTGAATCCTGGACCAAGGAAATTCTGCCAAGGCATTCTGTGCTTTTCAACACTGGGCCCCGCTCTGCGGATGCGCCCATTGGCATCCAAGCGAATGTCCACTGCGCAGGTCCGCCAGAAGGCGTGATCATAGCTTTCTCCGCCGGGATATCTCTCCAAATCTAGGTCTTGATCTTGACTGACTCTCTCAAGAGCACTGTAAGTGAAACGGTCGATACTGGCGTGCAGGTCCGGCACCCACGATGCCAGATTCAAGTCCCGATCGTTCTCGTAAAACCTCATTAGCGGAACAAGGGTGTCGGACGAGACAATGGCATAGCGTATGAATTTCGTGTAGACATCTCTCTTTGACAAGGAATAGTCCACGAAGTGTCTCGCAACCGGATCGACTAGGCCAAGCAAGGCGAAAATCTTGTCCCCTCGCGTCGTGGGAGTGTCGGTGTCGAAACATATTGATGGCGTAGGAAAGCGGAGAGGTGTACGGAAACTTCGCATATTTTGTATGTTTTGACGACTTGATTGAGTACTGTCCAGACGTTCGGTAACGACCAGTGGATCCCCCGACAGCATTCATTAGGTGGGCCGTGTGCTCTGAAGGTTTTGTGGTTCATAGGGGCGTAGTCCTGTTCGTCGTATTCCAGCGTTCCACAGATGAGGTTCAGTCGAGGAGAAAGAATAGCTTCTTGGACTGTCCAGATGCGATGCCACCAGTCAAGGTGCAAGAGATTTTCCAGGCTTTTAAGTTCGCTCTTCAGTATACGAATCCACCCGGGGGTAACATCTTCTCCCAAGGTAAAGTGTCCATTTTCGCCCATCTCCTGCAGCTTTCTGATCAGGCTCATGGCCTGCTCTGCGTCGGACTTCGAGATCGTGTTGTTCGTACCTGTTGAGGTCTTCCCGTGCGAAACAGGAGCTTCCAATCCTCTTGCAGCTCGTCTGGTAATAGGTGCCTTGGCTTCATCTCCCTCAAAGTCGCCCAGCCAGCCTAGACACATGGTGGTGTTCGAGTAAATCTGCGTCATCAACATGACTTGGTGAGACTTCTCGGCGTCGTCATCCTGGTTAATGCAAAGAGCGTCCACCCAAAGCTGTCGCTCTTCGTGTCTTTTCCGCACTGGGAGTCCTAGATCAGTAATGCCCTCAAGAAGAGTATCTGCTGGGATCCTGAATACTAGTTGAGCTTACACCGTCTGAGAGCCGCCCAGAGGTTCTTTGTAACCATTCGCTTCTCGCCATCAACCCCAATACACTTGCATGCCTCGGGCCTTGAGTTACCCCATGCATAAGACAGTGCTTCGTACGGCGCTTTGTCGTCCAGGTAAGCAACGGATAGTGTGGTCTCGATGGCATCATTGAGCCTACCGGGAAGAAGGTGGAGGATGCGGATCTGCTTCTTGACGAGGTCCAGCGGCTGATACTCATGTGTCATACCGACCCCGGTCAGATCAGGTACCATACCAGATTCTGAGGTCGACATACGAGAAGTCTTTGATCTTCGTGGAGGCGCTCCTCTAGCTCCTTGTCTCTGTTGCCGCTGTTGAGCCTTCTTAGATACTCTTTTGTTGACACGGCCCGGTCGTTGGGCTGCAACAGATTGATTTCTTCCAAACAAGGCTCTTGTCGCAAGTGCCATGTTGATCGTGTAATGCTACTTGGTTATCAGTAGTTATCCTCGCTTTGCGGTACTAAATTATCACGGCGTACACGAATAGGTCCGCGGAATCGACGCTGACAACTGCGATAGCTGCATCTGATATCTGTCTGGATCTGCGCACTCTTAGGCTTGCGGTTCAGAGGGACTATGAGGCCTCTATATTCTCACAAGTCCCCGCGCTCTGGAATGGCTGTGCAGAAAGCACCTGCATAGCACTGGCCCCACTAGGCGAACGAGGTGGTCATGGCACAGCATGTTGCTGGCCACCCATATCCACTGATCCTTGCATGTCTACTGCATCTCTGCTTCTAAGTGGTTTGTAATAGAGGCTGAGAGACCTCACGGGCATGCCCGCGGATAAGTGTTAAAATTTCAGCGTTGAGTTGGCATATTTACAGGTGACCCAGAGCACCCGAAAGAGTAGCCGTTGGTGCTTTCAAAAATGCCAGGGATCTACTGTACTATTGTCAACTGAGCCCGACAGGGCCGCCAGCTAAGCTTGACGGTAAGCGGTCTCGCACCGTTTCAGTCACTACCTCCATAGAACTAGCAGGTCTGGTACCTTACCACCTGTGCAGTTTCGAATTTTTATAATTCAATTACGCGAGGCTTCTAGCCTACGAGGATATACCGCTTCTTCGCCTGGCGATGATCCATTCCCATAATACTTGAGACCAATAATCGAAGCGTCGCATATACTTGAGCAGGCTCTCCCTCAATTCCAGCCGAATACATTGTTTCACAAACATTGCAAAGCAACTCCAAGCACTAACTTACACTCTTCACACCCCTCGAGCCATTTGCCTCAAGGGTGTAGACATCCCTTGCGGCAATGCATAGTAAACAGAATGCTTGAAAACCTTCTAGGCGACGTCGCTGTCACTATATATGCTCTTCCGTCGCATCTCACTCCTGCGCAAGGGCTTCCTCTATCTCGACGAGACGAACATCCCGCTTGTGAATCTCCCGGCGCCGTAGATGAATGCACTGAAGTTGCAGGTGGACGGTCAAGTCATACATGCCGATGATCAGTCGGGATCCACTCAGGCGAATATACATACGGCCGTGCTTGGGTCGGTGGCGAACAGCCAGGAACTGGCTAGATAGAATCACAGGGAAGCCTTCTCAGCCACAAGTGTTACGGTATCCGCATAAATAACAGTTTGTTATCTTTAAGCAAAGGGAAGCCCAGGCGATCCTGAACTCAGTTTCATCTCCCTCTTCGCGCAACAACAAGTCTTCTACTCTGCCCATAGACCACGTTTTGCAGCATCGTGTGAACGGAACCCTCGGCTTCATCAGGTCGTTTGCTATGTAGTTATTCTACTCCATTACGGATCGTGGAGCTATTGTAAATCTTGACTGGGAAGGTGCTGTGACTTCTGGCTGCTGAAGTGGTGTTGGGGGAAGCGTGTGCATGAGACTCTCGTACGCCAAAATTTCTCTGGAGTGAGTATATCAGCTGACACCGCCATGAAGAAGGCATAGAGATATACTGACCTAGGCGCCCTCTTCTAGGCACTCTTGATGTACGAGACTTATTTGGTAGTAAATTCGTGGGTGTCCTAATAAGGACTGTGGTCTCGCTTGAATGCTTTTTTGATGATCTCTGCTGTCAGCCAGTAAGAATGCGCGAGAGCGCGTAATTAACCTCGTCCTGGAGGTACTTACGGCTCTCTATCTTGGTTCTCGGGGTAGCTTGTTCATGCCTTGTGGGCGTCGCCGTCCGTGGCGCTCTCGAGCAGGCTGTGTCTGTGATGCAGCAAGATGATGCATTGATCATGAGTTCCACGATATATGATACTACCATCATCACGCCTCAGTGCCTTGTGTCGTAGTCCCAAAAGGAGCGATCAGCCCTCGGCGGACTTGTCGAGATATAGTCCTAGACGACGTCAATGAGACCTTGGGAGGCATAATTGGTGTTGGCGGTGTTCTGCTAAGCCTGGCTCTGCGCGCATTGAGCGTCGCTCACAGTGTTCTTGCCGTAGTCGCTGGCAGTGAGGTTTAAGCAAGAGAATGTGAACTGTCGTGAATATTTTTATTATTGCTGAGGTATCTCAGTGGAAGCCTGCGACAAGGTAAATTTCAACTTACGATGAGGTGAGCTTGGAGTGATGGGGGAGTGGTCATGCCAGACATACGAGGTGGAATCTGTACTCTTTAGGTAGAGCATGGCTCCATGAAGATGTAGGCAGCGATAATTTCTCGTTTGTTTGCTGCTGGCTACATCTGGCCGCGGAACCGCTTCAGGTAAGAAAGAGCAAGAGGCTAATGCGTTGCTCGAGAGATTTATAGAGCTCCCTATATGGCTATACCCCTATAGCTGCTATCAGCATAATGAGGGTCCTCCTGGTTACAGATGTGTGAGCTGTGAGGTCTGTCAGGTCAGCCTGAGTGAGTCTGCTAGGAGAACTGGAGTATAACATACCGCTGCTTGGACAGATCGGTGTTTGGCTGCACACTTATCATTATAACACCCGAGCTGACAGCCACATAGAGCATTAGACCTCCAGGTTGTTTTCATCAATAAGTGCTGTGGTAATGGAGAGTCCTCATGATGAGTGACTAGACAATTTAGTACTCGAGAAGATTGGTACTGTTGTCAGGACGCAAGCACGAGATTATATACTTAGAGGTGATGGGCACAGGGCGGGGGTTGATGCAGGGTTACTGCCAAGGAGAATTCCCCTGCGCTTTCTACAGCATTCTATAGGAGTGAAAGTCCGAATCTTGCTCCATTGAGGTAATGGTACCATGTACTTCCATTCAGCTACTCAAACTCCTAGACAAAGAATACACGCGGAGCCCAGCAAGTTTGTAAAGTCAAGATATGGGACCTTCGAATTATGAACAAATTCATATTATAGATTGCCATTGTCTAGTGAACATCATCCTAGACGCCGTACCAGAGTTGCCACAAAGTGACGCTCCGAGAGGACTTGGCTATAGATCAAGTTGGTTGCCATGATTTCCCTGGGCGAAGAGAGACAAAAGAAGAAAAGGAAAGAAATTTTGTTTTTGGGGGGGGGGGAGGGGGAACAGGGTGGAGAAGATAGATTCAAGCCTGCTTAATGGCAATATGGTAATTAGTCTTTAGCAGCTACGGTTGCCCCCGTAATGGCTCAAGTAGGCCTTACACTGACGAAGACATCAAATTATGCATAGCAATAATGGAACCACGGGGAGTGGAAAATAAGTTCCTGAATATTCTCGAAGCTTCTTCAGTAAAGAGTGTGGAATACCAAGACTGTACGGAGACTTCAGTGCACAATTCACAAGAATTGTCAGGTACAGCGACCTTATCGGTGTCAAAAAGTTTGTGTGTTCCTAGAGGCTGGCAGTAAATGAAGGTGACAATCGGATCTCTTAGTCTTTGCTGGAAGGCAAGGACTATAGCTGGCGCGATAGTTGTTAACATGAAGCAATTGTTTGTGATAACAGTCTATCAAGTCCTTCTATTCTCTATGATGTGGACAGCTCGATATGAATATCCAAGCCCACTCAAGTATGGAAGCCTGCCTCTATAGAGCATCATAATGCCCCTCCCAGCGGACATCCCGACTGCTGGACCCGACATAGAGCTTATACTGTCCACGCTGGACCACCCAGTTTTGAGATACTACATCCCAAATGCTCAGGTCTCTCCTCGTCAACCCAAAATTGACATCAGCCTGTTGTCCAGGGGCCAGTTGGACCTTCTCAAAACCTCGAAGCTGCTTTTCGGGCGCATTTGGGATGCCGACATAGAGTTGCGCGATTTCCTCCCCGGTCACGTTCCCAGTATTCGTGATCTTGATCGAGACCGAGGTGATGATGTCCCACAGCGAGCCATCTGCGATGACCTTCTGCAGTGCGTTGTTGGACAGCTCAGTACCTTGGGTAGCAGGTACTTTATATTCGAAAGAGGTGTAGCTCAGGCCAAACCCGAACTCGAAGCGAGGTTCGATCTCCTTGGCATCGAAATGGCGGTAATCGATGTAGACACCCTCGGTATAATTGCATTGCGGAAAGCGGTCTCCCTCGGAATCGGGCAGACATGGCTTATATAAATTACCATAGTCACTCTCATTCTTCGCTAAGGTGTACGGCAGCTTGCCTGAGGGGGAGACCTCACCGTACATGAGCTTTATCAGCGCTTCGCCGATATCCTGACCGGGAAGGTGGGCGATGATCGCAGCCGTAACGTTTGGATGCTCAATCCACTGGTCGACGAGGCGAATGCCAGCAGTATGGATGATGACGACGGTGTTGGCGCACTTTGAAGCGACGTTCAGCACCAACCCATCGCTGAAGTCATCATGCAGACCATCTCGGTCCCAGCCTTCAGTTGCCATCGCGTTGATGAAGACAAGGCAGGCGTCAGACATGGGGTTCACCATGGGATTGCCAGAGCGGAAGTCCCAGTTCAGGTACGTGCCGTCTTTCTTAGCTCGCTCGGTGAACGCACCGAATGGCTGTGAGAAGGGTCAGTATCCGAAGACATTCGCTGAAAAAAGCCACAAAAGCTCACAGCATCGATATAAGCGGGACCATTGGAGCCGCCTCGGCCTCCAGAGAAGATGACTCCTTCTGGAGCCCACTGGGAGAAGTGCGCTTCATGGCCAAGACCAGCCTCGGCCATCTCAGGTTGTGACTCGTATCCAAGCTCAAAAAGCTTATCAATATTCTTGCTCGGTGGTGGCTGAGCATCATACCCGAATATGGAAAGCATTCTAGGTTTCTCCATGGGCAGAGCACCATCGACATTCTTCACAAGGACGTGGCCAGCAATAGCACCCTCCAGCAAGACAGTTTCTGCTTCAGGACTTCGAGCATCTACGAGGGGGTGCGGCAGGCTGAGATCCTGGATGCCAAACCCAGGCCGGGGGAAGTCGGGGCTATCTTGACCGAGCAAGTACCATGCTGCAAGAATTCTGCTAGAGTATTAGCACCTATGGCTCGCCAGGTCCCAGAAAAGATTCTTACGTACCGCGTGGCCATGTCAGTTACCCTGTCCTCAGAGACTGACCCGTTCTTGACTGCTTGAATAAGGTTGTTGCCCCAGAAACCTTCTGTCGGCATGACCATATCCATACCAGCCAGCGCGCTTGCCACGCCACTATGCTGGGCATTCCAGTCAGAGATGACGAAGCCTTCGAATTCGAGCTCTGTCTTGAGAATACCATTGAGCAACTTGCTATTCTGACAACCGTAGGAGTTGTTCACCCGGTTGTACGAGCACATCAAGCTTGCCGCGCCAGCCTTGACACCATCAATGAAGGGCCACAAGTACAGTTCATGCAATGTCCTATCATCGATATTCGATGAGGCAGCTTCTGTGTCGTTGTATGGTCTTCGCCAGGTCTCCTGCTCGTTTGCAATCAGGTGCTGTATAAGTTAGACCACAGTTTAGCCATTGCACAAATCTCAATGCATCGTTATCAAGCCAGGCGAGTCACTCACCTTAAGATTAGCAATAACGCCCGTGTTTTGGATACCCTTGATGGTCTCCGCAGTCAAGACGCCGGACAAATAGGGATCTACTGCGAAGCCCTCCCAATTTCGTCCGCCAACTGCTGTTCTACCCAATGGGCCAGCCACTGGACCTAGCGCAACATTTGCTGTCCGACCTATCAGCCATTGTCCCCTGGGCGAAAAAAACCCGCCCCCAGCATGCGAGCCTTTCTCAAGACTCACCTCCCTTGACGCGAAACTCGTTACCCATCTCCAGCCCTCTGCGGTACGTCAAATTCTTATCCCAGCTGGCACCGACATGAATGCCACTCGGGTAGGAGTTCGCCAGGTCGACGCCTCGCACACCATTGCCCGCATCCTGAAGACACATCCCGGGCCACCCTAGCCGCGGTACACTGCCTGTATTGCCATGGCAGGCATTTTCAGGGCTGTTGAAGCCGCGTGTGATGTTTACCTTTTCTTCTAGAGTCATCTGGCTCACCAGACTGCGTGCAGCAGTGTAGGCTGAGGCCCAGATGCCGCTGCCCTTGCCGTGAGCTGAATTGGAGGGCAAGTCAGCTGGGGAGTTCTGTTTGCTCGCCAGGAGACAGGACTTACGAGATGGATAAACGGGCGGTGACTGTCCGTAGAAATCCTCATCAGAAAGCGCGCTGATGCTGGAGAGCGCCAAGGGCCACAAGACCGCGGGCGTCGAGATCTTCATCTTGGCGAGGCTTTTCGAACTACTAGGGACTCTCAGGGCGTCCTCATCACACAGTTAAATATTTGCGCGGACCTTGGCTTTGGTGACATCCTTGAAGGGTGGTGACTGCCCAACGAGCCGTCTGTAATCAACCCAGCGCCCGAGTGGCGGTGACCGCGCTCAGGGGCAGGGGCAGAATATATGGCCAGGGAAAACAAAAGTAAATACACAAACCCTAACCCTATGATTCTTGAATGATCTACCCATCTCGGACCACTTCACCTGTATCTTCTTGAGTAGTACCTAAGCAGTGACATGCGTGACGCGAGGTGTTTTTTCTGCCCCGAATGATAGCAATCTCCAGAAATCAAGGAATGGGAAGGGAGGGGGGGAGGGGAGAAGACGAAAAAAGGACAGCATCCAAGCCAGCGGAACAGTCAGGAGAGACATGGCCAAGGCTAGTATGTACAAGAATGCGATAGAAGATGCAGCACTCGGAGAGTAATAGTATAGGCTCACACGCCCCGGTAAGAGGAGTCTGCTTGGCTGCCAGATTCTGTATTTTATTTTTTGAAGCCGAAGAACTTGAGTAGGTTCTTGCCAGGCCCGTAATTTGATTCTGTTGAGATGTATCTCCCAATGACTTCGTCAACGTACTGTTGTGGCAATCCAGCCTCTTTGGTCCATTTCCCCAGCTCTTTGGCCACCCATTCCCCCTTTATTCGCCTCTCAACATGCTTTCTCGGCTCCTCCCTCGCCACTAGTGGCTTCTCCGGATCGACATGCACGACCGCTTTCACAGGCCGACCAGGCGTCCTGAAGAGGACCACTCGGTCGTCCCGCTGATATCTGTGCCCGACACCACCGTCGAAAACATGGATATAAATGAGGACCTGCTTGAGGACCTTGAGGTTTGAGTGGAAAGGTACCGCGTTTGCCCAGTCTTCTGCAGAGGCGTATGATAGGTCATTGACGTCTGGCATCTTCCTCTTGGAGAACATCAATTGCTTGTGTGCTGGCTGATCTGGGCTGACCATTTGATATAGAAGTCCCAGCACGCCCGTCTTGGGCTCATCGCCCTCAGGGATATTCCGGCTCGGATGCATGGGTGTAGAAACAATGTCGAGGAGTCCGCGCTCGTCGATTGTGAATTCCCATCCTGGGAGCCAGCCGAATCCAACACACACCACGTTGCCCTGGCCAGCGTCGTCCAGTTTCGGTCTGCGCCCGAATCTAACAGCTCCGTAATCGAAATAGAAGAGGTCATCTTCATGAGCAATGAGCTTGGGCGTGGCTTGGAGAATTCCCTCCGGATATCCGGAGTCTTCGGAGCTATAGACCTCGGATAGATTGCATTCTCGGCGGCGGACTCTCTCGGGCACCTTGGTCATGTACGCTTCGGGATAGGAGGTCCCTTTCTCCCAGGGCAAAGACATGGCATATGAAGGTCCTATTCTCGCTCCTGGTGACGTCAAGGATGTCAAGTCTCTCCTCTCCTGGATGATGAACTTTGTTCTGGACTAGTTCAGGAACTGGACACTGAAAGAAACTTCGATTATGCAAAGCTCGTCAGGACAACTCGCGGTTGTAAATATGCCGGGTTGAAGACATAAAAGTCCAGAACAAACATCATTTGCGAAAGAACAAAAGTTTGATGAGCTCGTATGGAAGCTAGAGGGCGGTCGAATGTGAATGACGAATACAGGGCGTTGAAGCGGAAATGTGAGCTTAGCCCTGCTCTGTTTTACGGAGTCTCCATTCCAGAGACCATCTGCCGAAAACACCCTCAAGAACTCGTATACACCACCTCATATGTAGTAACTGTCTTAGAATTATGAAGCTAGAGTCAGACTCACGCGACATCATGTCGTCGGGACGTGTCAGAAGGAGTATTTGGCTTTTCCCTATACGTCAGCGGTGGGCCATTAAATTAGGCGAAATTAGTACCTGCACGCCATCGACGGGAAGATACCAGTAGGACAAGAACATACCACCATATAATTAGTACTAGTGCACGAATCTCTAGCGAAGCCATTTACCTTCAATCCATGACGCCTTTCTTGCGAAGACGCTTGTGGGATTTATCACACCGAAGCACAGGAACCAAATCAAAGTTAGAGCGCCCTACAGTTTGTGTATAAGCAGGACTGAATGGCTGGGACCACTGCCAACCGGCTTGAACTTCGGTAAATCCGATTGTGGAGCACGAGTATTCGGGGCGCCGAATACGATCTTCACAGCCAGCCGAGACAAACACCTCATATGCTGTGTCACGTTTGACGTGCAATAAGCCTCGTGGGCCTATTCCTGCCGCACCGCCTTCAAAAGGAAGTCCACTTTATAGATGGTCATTCTGCTCAACAACAACATAAAGTGGAGCTGGGCGGTGTATGCAGGGCGCATCAAGGCTTCACGGTTTTCGTACAATCAGTTCTGCGGCAGAAGCAAAAAGGGCTGCGTAACAGCGCTACCACACAACGGTGGTGTGGCATGCAAGCGCAAAAAGAGAATTTTCGAGCGGTGTGTCCCTCGAGCCGGATTTGAACCGGCGACCTGTGGATAGCAGCTTGAGTGAAGCTGTATATTCATATACAGTTACAGTCCATCGCTCTGCCACTGTTGAGTGGGTTAGAATTTAATTTAATTTTGCATTGTGGGTTGAAAGTGGGGGTTGTACTGACACTGAGCTATCAAGGGATTTGTTTCGTTGATTTGCCACCGAATGCTTGTTTCCTCTTATCATACCAGTCAATCTGCCCAGGAAGCAAACCGAGGAACAAGGCTAGCATGGTCATCTCGACTTTTACTAACTACCGTGGCATATCAGCGTGATTTTGACAAAGGACATCTTTATTTACAGATAGTGCTGCTCCAATGCCCTGCACGACAGCAGGGCGAGGGCGATGCACGCCCAGACTGTTGTTGCCGATCCGCTCGGTGAAAGGTAAACCCCCGAGAAGCCGCATCCCCGCTGGGTTATTCGCATACGGTGACTGCCCCTCACTTTGATGGAGGGCCCTGAGGAGCGGCTCAGCAGCTATGCATTGAAAGTATAAAGCTTAATGACCTCAACGTCCACGACAACCGTTCTTCGTGATACTGTTGTGTGCCTTTCCGAAATTCTGCAGACTTCGTACCCTGCTCGAGTGTCTATACATACCAGCCAGGGACGTACAACATATTCTCATCAGCAGAACAACAAGAGAAGAAAGGTAGTTAAGTTGACCTTGTGCCCCTCATGGCGACCAAGCTCCCGGCGTTAGATCATACCTCTATCGGCCAAGTCAGGGGGATCCGGCCTTCTACGTACCCAGAAGTCGAGCAATATCTCGGGATCCAGTATGCAGAACTCACGAATCGTTTTGCAAGAGGTATACCTGTTGAGAAGTCCACTGAGCCCATCGAGGCGACATCGATAGGGTGAGTTCCCACCCCCCCCCCCCCCGACCTTCAACCTCGCGAGCCCGGTCCTGGTTACTATCTTGGACTGATCCAACAACAGACGCCTTCCTGTCGCCGACCCTAAGAATTGTGATAATGAACACCTACTGTTCCAACACACCCTCCCGCATCCAGAATACGAGTACAGCGACACCGAGTGTTTGACTCTGAACCTGTCTGTGCCCTCGTTGAAAGCTAAAAGCGAGGCAGGGGGCCCATTGCCCGTGGTCGTTTTTATGCATGGAGGTTGGTGACTCTATCATCATGGCCTCAGGAGAAAGTAGACAGTGCTTAACATTCGGCGATCAGGTGGCTTCGTCACCGGTAGTGCGAACTGGCCTCAGTATGATCTTGCTGCGTTGGTTGAGCATAGCGTCAAAATCGGGAAACCTGTCATTGCAGTAGGGATCAAGTGAGCGTGCCTATACTCTTACCTCTCATCACCGCCCCTATTTGGCCAAGGCGCCGGGTGCGCCGAACAGAAAAGGGTGGACATACTGACATGTAATGCTGCTCCAGCTATCGACTCGGTGTCTTCGGCTGGATGACCTCTTCAGCCCTGAAGGATGCCGGCTTTCGTCCCAACAACGGGTTAGATGATCAGAAGCTCGGGTTGCGTTGGGTCCAGAAGCATATCTCTGGCTTTGGCGGAGATCCAACCAAGGTGACCTTCCTGGGGAGCAGCGCCGGCGGCGGTGAGTGTTCTCCGTCCCGCATCGCCCGATCCCTGGCGCACGAGATCTAGATGCGCTGGTTTGCTGACTGGACGAAGCATCGGGCTTCCTGCACCTGCAATCTACCGAGCCACTTTTCAGCCAGCTGGTCGCGTTGGGCGGCAGCCCTCTGATTCAACCGATCCCAGCCGGGGTGGCCGAGGTCGCATACGGTATAGTCTTGGGTGCCCTGGGCCTCGACAAGCTACGGCCAGCGGAACAGGTCAAAGCACTCCTCGACACACCAGCAGAAGACCTGCAGAACAAATTGGCCGGTGTAGGGTTCCCGTTGGCTGCCGTAGTTGACGGCGACTTGGTCAAGACGATACCCACATTTACGGGCCTAGCCGACACGGATACCCTGGAGTCTCTCTTCCCTGGGGCCCGATGGTGTAAGACCATCATGATTGGAGACGCCCAGGTCGACGGCATGATCATTGGGATCACGGCGTTGGCTCAGCGTACCGACAACCTGGCCACGTCGCTAAGGAAATCTCTGGACACTATCTTCCCTGACGACACTTCCATGGTAAGCGCCGTGCTGAGTGGCTACGGCATCGACGAGTCTAAGGCCGAAAAGCTACCGGTCCTTAACTTCATCAACGACATTGTGTTTGCGCAGGGTGCCAAGTCGACTGCACAAGCATGGGCCGGGGCCGGGCCACTGCTGGCCACGAAGTCCTTCCTGTCCCATTTCAACATGCCCAACCCCTGGCCTGGCCCATGGCAGGGGCATGCCTCCCATGCATTAGACGCAGCCATCATGCTGGGTAATTACAAAGGATTTCTCAGCGATGGCCAGAGAGCGTGCGCCGAAAGGATGAGCAGCGACTTGCTCACCTTTGCATACGGCCAGGATCCATTCCCGTCGTACACTGGAGGAGAGGGCGGAACCTCGATGGTCTATTATGCTGGTGTCGACAATAAGGAGGATGGGTCACATGCAGTTAATGATTCGGATCAAAGCGAATCGGGGAGACGTGGGGTCTTGGAGGCTATAGCTGACGACCAGCCGGCAGTACTGGACCAGCTGATGGGAGCCTTTGGGTTGTTGGTCCAAGGGCCGAGGTGATCCGGGAAACATCAAGTGTGGCTTTGAAATGAATGCGTTTCATATGTCTGGGACAGAATCTGCAAGCGATCAGACCCGTCGTGAAAAGGGCCAGTCCTGGCAGACAAGGACGCATCTGTGGGGATCCTGCTACGTATGCGGACTGCTCCAGTCGACAGCGTCAAAGAACACGTCAGCCTCATTGCAATACTCGTCAGCCTCCCAGTCACCACATGCGTCCTCGTCCGGGGCTGTGTCTCCCCATTCAGACCCGCCCTCCCACCACATGGGCCAGTGCCCATCACAGATCCACTCGCTTCTGCTGATGGAATCACCGATCCGTTTCTCTGTGACCGCTATCCAGCCCTTCAGCGCCGTGTGCGAACCGTCCTGCCTGTAGCGCGCCTTGGACTCGGGGAATAGACCAGCGTGCCAGTTCATCTCCCGTATCCCCACGATTAGTTTTGCGAATCCGAGCACATCGTTGATGGTCCAATTGCGATGTCTCTGGGCTTTATCGTCCTCGTAAAAGAGAACAAACTTTCCAAGGGGAGTACAACTAGAATTGTCTGGTTCGTCAGGGTCTAGCCCGAAGAAGGGATCGAGGTTAACGTCGCCCGCGATGCCGGTGTTCTGGCACGCAGCAAGTAGGTGCAATATAGGCAACGTATCCCCATTGTTCGGCCTTATCTTTGCTCCCAGATCGATCAGGACAGGCACCAGAGAAGGGTTGAAGCAGCAAGCCTTCTGCAGAGCTGTGTGGCGGTCCTTATCTTGTATCTCCAGGTCAGCGCCCGCTTTCACTAACTCCTCGGCGAGGGCGCGTAGTTTTGGCACCGTAGAGCGGTTCTGCCCTCCCACCACATAATGCACGGCGGTAAAACCAGAATCGGTCTTGGTGTTGGGGTCTGCTCCTCTGGCGAGCAGAAGACGAACCATGGCCAGCCGAGGATCGTCCCTTGCTTCTGGCCGATCTCTCCTCAGCGGCCTCGAGTCGGCCTGTCTCGGAACGGCCTGGCGGTTAATACTTCCCAACGGCACTTGGAATAGGAAGACCGGCCACGTAAGGCATGCGAAATGTAAGGCGGTATGGCCGGTGCGAGGATTCGCCAGGTTGACATCGCCACCCATATTCAGAAGAGTCACTGTGTCCTTGAGGTTTCGGCGCCGTACCGCAAGGTGCAGAGGGGTGCAGCCAAAGTCATCAAACGTGTTGACTCTATCTGGCTGTAATAGGATTGTCTCCCTGAGTGTCGCGGATGTTCGGATGCCAGCGACAGCCTCGTGCACTAATGTCGTGCTTGGTCGATAGTCGAAGTCGATCTTCTGAGAAAGCTTCTCTTCAATTTGCAAAGTGTTCGGGTCCCCCTGATACCTATAATACACCACCCACTGGATTGCGGACCTAAGATGTTATCAGCTAGGCTCAAGTAAATACCGGAGCGCAGCATGCTAGGTTGATTGATCATAGGAATAGAGCAGTGTGCCCGAATCGTTCAGGGTCTTACCTGCCAAAGCCGTAATCCTGTAAGATCGCGTCAAACCCCAGGTCCAGCAAAGAGGCCAAGACTCCCAGAAAACCATGCTCAAGAGCATACTGGACAGGAATTTGTGTTAGGGTGTGGCTTTGGATGTTAAGATAAATATATATGCTAGAGGCTCACTGTCATTATCGTGCGACCTGTCGTACTGTCCATGGCTGTTGGGTATAGTTGCCCGCTCGATATCTTTCGCTGTATCTCCTCGACCCGATTGAACCTTAGACTATTTATTAAGACCGGGTCGAAGTTGATCAGCGTGGGAACTTTCAGGTGCAATGAAGCACCGACTCCCCCCAGGCTGGACCATGTCGCAGTGAAACAGATGGCCCGTGTGAGGAACCACCGAGGGAAGTACAGTTGAACTCGTACCGACGAGTCCGCTCGAGACTGACATATGGCGCGATTGCAGGGTGCGCGACGTGGTAGCAAGTTCGCGCTATATTGGATCGACAAGGCTCCGAGCAAGGGTTGAAGCCATCGAGGTGTCCGAGCATCGGCCGTATTGTGACACTGGCACTTGCATGTGGGTGGGCACTTATGCAGCAATGAAGTGTTGACTGTGACGACACTACTGTCTCCGGGTATCTTGTCAAGCTCATAGTCACCCAACGTGATCGTGTGTCGGAAATTGGTGCCACTGTTCGTAGAGCTTGGCTTGGAGTCTTCCGCGTGTCTACTACCTCGATCAGGGCCAGGCTTGAGAAATCGCACCGATGGTGCGACGTATCCCTCGATATCATCTTGATGGCCGTCGGGGTTGTCTTTGCGAGGTCTTCGGCGAATGTCATCCACAGGTAGACTCTCTATGTGTTGTAGCCTAGCCTCGCTCTGCCCGGCGATCAGACGACTGTGCTGCATATTCTCGATGACTTCCTTTGACGACGCCGTGATGCTGTCTTGCAAACTCCAAAACCATGCCCATTTGCTGATATCTGTAAGTCAATCAGCATTGGTGACCCTTCTGTCCAAGGATTGGAGACCCAAGATTCAAGTACCCTAGGGAGAAGTTGATGGCGGAGAAGGCTGCACTCAGTTCGTTTCTCAGCAGTTGGGCCTTTCCGCAGAGCACAGCTACCTCTTCCCGACGAAGGAACCACAAGCGCCTGGACACCTTATATTGTCCATCCTCGGTCCTCTTGCTGTGTGTGAGAAGGTATACTGCAAGCCGGTCTATCGCCGCAACAACCGAGTCAACGTGTGATAAAAGGTGCTGCAGATCCGAGCATTCGTTGGCGCCGACCTTGTAGCCTGCATCCTCCATGTGAGCAATGTTCCGTCGGCATTGCTCGAGGAAGCTATGAAGAAAGACGAGCTCGTTCAGCAAGTCTAAGAACTGATCCGATGCGTTGCGAAGGGAGTGAAGTTTCTGGATGCCTTTCGCTATTGCTGCAAGCGCCTGGCCAAGAGCGATGACGGTTTCCAGTAATGGAAAGAGGATCCATATAGAAAAGAGACAGATACAGGGCACCTTCAGAGGCTTCCTCTCAAAGGTACGGAAGGTAATTCTTCGAGACGACGTTTCAACTAACTCTACTAAAATGCGAACATCTTCGATGGGGGCGACGATACTATGGGAAGAGAAGAAATTCATTTCAGGAACTCAACTTGGGGAAAATAAGGTGAATGACGGAACCTTGGCTCAGTGCGACAGCGAGCGGAGCTGGACTGAGAAAGCGTGTTTCGCGATGCTACCCTCCATAAACATGGTGGTGAATCTTGCAACCTATCGGTTACAGTACGCCCTGCTAGTTCTCTCCGCTAAATGAGAATGGTAAATTGATTGACCACAACGCCGAGCACAATCGACCCGCTTCCCTAGGCCGGATAAGAAGCCCCGCGGGGGGGGGGGGAGCTGGGGCGTAAGAATCCTTCAGATGCTGCAATGCACATGCAGTCATCACCATGTTCTTGGCCCCCAATCCTTGGTCGCTTCTCCGTTCTGGTGCCTTTCACGACCGTCCAAATCAACTACAGTACCCAGACCACTCACAAGCTGTATGCGCCAGCTCAAGCCATCGCAATCTCCTTTTCTCTCGCTTGCGATCACAATATGCAACGGCTTAGCGGGTTATCATCCCGACATGCAGAGTATCACCTTGTTGTCAAACCTTCACCTTCCACCCACCGCCGACCCTCCTGGTCCTCGCCAATCTCGCGCACGTCAGGAAGCCCGCGCCAACAAGCAACGCGCTTCCGGCAAACACCTGCGCGCCGTAATACTGCCCACCACACCGGCTTATCAGCGCCCCGTCGATCGGCGCGCCGATGAGCGTGGCGAAGCTGTTGATCGTGAAGACCATGCCCATCCTCGTGCCGGCCTTCCTCAGGTCCGTCGTCAGGCTTGTCAGCCCCGCGGGGAAGAGCGACTGGATCCCGCCGCTCGCGATCCCGTAGAACACCGTCCAGGAGTAGAGGCCGGCGGAGCTGTCCACGGCGATCCAGGCGAGGCAGCAGGCGCTTGCGATGATGGCCGTGGGGATGAAGATGTTAATTGCGCCGTACCTGTCAGCAAAATGGTTTGGGGCGATACGGCCGGGGATACCAATGCCATTTAGGAGGAGGAGCAGATCGAGGGAGTTCGAGTATGAGAGGCCGATGATATCCCGAGAGTAAGAGGAGATATAATAGAAGGCGAAGTAAACTCCCATGAAGCACTGCCGGCGATGTCAGTTGAGGCGCTCCGGCGATGTGACCGAGAACGAGAACCGATTAGGATCGCGTAACTGAGTAAGTTCTCTGCCTGAGGAGGACTGTTACTCACCGAGAAAGTTCCCGCTGCATAAAAGCTGTACTCCGGCTCCTTGAATGCGGCCCATTCGACCAGCGCTCCGGTCTTCCTCGGGGGAACCCTCGTCTGCAACCCCAAATATGCAACCCCCAGCCCGAATAACTGCACAAACCCAATGGCCCTTATTGTCCACGCGAATCCAACAGTCGGCAGAAGCTGCCTCGCCATAGCAGGGAAGATCAGCCCACCCGTGGCACTCCCGCACGCCGTTATGCCGATAGCAAGACTGCGCTTCCTACTGAAATACGTAGATACCGTAGCAAGAGCTGGGCAAAACAGGCAGCCGTTGCCGAGTCCCATACACACACCCTGCGCGAGGAAGAGCTGCCAAAATGATATGCACACGGACGTGGTGAAGATGCCCAACATCGTGAAGCTCGCACCGGCAACAAACACCGGGCGGAAGAAGCCCGCATCGGTCAGCCGACCGGTGAAAGTGCCGATGAAGAAGAGGAGGAAGACCTGAATAGAGCCAATCCAGGCAATGGTGGATGGAGGGAGGTCGAGGGTGGTGGAATAGTAGGTCTCGAACAGGCCGAAGGAGTTAATGTAACCCCTGGAAGGCAGTGTCAGACTCGGCGTCGTCCAAAGTCTCCTGTCCCGCAGTACTGCAGTCAGCTCGAAAGCTAGGTTCACACATACCAGGTGGTCATGACGACGAGGTGAGCGGAGGCGACTGCCAAGTCCTAGTTCAGCAACCAAGCACAATCAAAGAACCGTGTATCACCCATCGAGAGAGACTGCAGAATGTACTCACCGGCCATCCATGCCTTCATTCCCCCATCAGGCGGCGGTCCCAGGTTCCAACTCTTCGCCGATGCGCAGCTGACCACCCTCTCAACGACACCGGCAAGCCCACCACTGCCACTCTCACTCTGCCGCGGCTCGCTCACATAGCCATCTTCGGTTGTTCGGCTAGCATCGTCATCATAGTCCTCTCCCACTGGTGACATGCCTTGGCTACCCTGGAGATCGGAATCTTCTCTCATTGCGCCATGGTCGGTCTGCTTCTCTAGGTCAACCAAATCGTGCTGAAGACTTTCAGCCTTCTCCTCAATCTCGCTTCGACTACCCGTCGACAAGGGGTGCCTGGACATTGTACTTTCTGGCCTTTCGATGAGGGAGGTCATGAATTCGAATTGAATATCCTGTATAAGTGGAAGGATGTAGCAGCGCTGAGGCTGACACGCAATATCCTCGGCAGCGGCAGGGGAAAGAAGGCGGTTATTCTCAATATGAGACAAGATTTCTCATTGCAGATCTCCAAGTAAACAGACTGGCCAGTGATGGCGACTTCGTAGTTCAGTATTGTCCACCCAATACAGCTCTAGTGATTCAGGAAGAGACCGTATACGCAGCAAATCTAAGCGGAACTTCAGTCGAGAGCAAGATACTCTTGAAGAATCGGCAGAAGGTGACTCAGGCGCGCAAATGAGCAAAGAAGGCCCATGTGCGATGGATACCAGACGATGGATGCCAGGGAACAAATTCTGATCGCTGGCAGCGCTCTCCCTAGCATGCTCCGATCGTGGAGACAGGAGCCGCTTCCCCGGACTTTCCCCCAGTCATTTCCTTCAACCCATACCAGAAGACTGTATTTCAACTGCGAATGGCGTAGGAAACACGTTATTCCCGGCGATAACTGCCCAGGTGACAAACTCAGCGAGGGACTACGATGCGGAGAATGGTCGCTGACCAGACTTGCAAATGTTAGTCATTAGTGCCGGCAAAGGCCGACCTCGGCAGCGCTGAAATTCGTTCTGACATGAATGGGCCGGGGTTGAGGTTAAAGAAATGCTGAAGGCTACTTCTGCGATGCCCTGAGACACGGAGTGACGGAGCCCATACCCATCAAATTGACTTCACTTGCAAAGGGGGGGCGAGTGTGGCATTGTTCGTAAAACAGGCTTGTTCGCTGTGGGGCTGGCGGAGGGCAGAGGTAGGCCACTCTCTCGATCTGGACGAGGGCGAAGACATTGCCCGTCGAGTATAGCGACAGGAAGTGCAAAATAGACTGGTGCTAATGAGTATCTGGCACCTAAATTCGATATCAGGGAATACACTGTTATGGATCCTGGAAAGTATGTTCTTCTACTCGCCGTGACTGTAGAATTGGACCTGGTTATATTGCTCGATTATCTGTGAAATCGTACCTTTATGGTTGATAGCGTCTAGTCGAATGCCCTCGACAGGCACCTCGTGCCATGATCAATACCTCGATTAAGCGCATTGCTGAGAACAAGGCCTTTGATGGTGGCAAAGGGATTGTTGCGGTCGGCCGCAGATTAGAGAATTAAGCTCTAGAGGCCGAGAAGACGCTCCTGGAATACTCGACTATTTCAGCGTGTTTGGCACAATTTTTATTCGCAATTTTCCGTGAAGACTAGTTTCGTGCTAAGACACAGCCCAGCACAAGCAAAAGATCACGTCCAACACAAGACTTCGGGATACTGTAATCTCACGTAGCCCTTCCATACTATTATTGTCCACCAGGTTCTTCCGACCACAATACGTTAAGTTCAAGTGAAACATCAACAAAATTTGTACAGCAAGTGCGCACCCACTCAAGTGAGATAGCTTTCAAGACCCCGAGATGAGCAACAATTACCTCGGAATGATAGTGACAAAAAAAAAAACCACCCGCCATGGATCACTGGAAATGATTAACGCGAGGGCATGAACGGCATATCGGTGACACGAAATCATCGAAGGGTATCAAGGATGCGTGATATGCCGTGACGCCGGCCACGCTTTGGAACGGTGTCTCGGACGTGGGAGCGGCAGACAGCAGACTCGCAAGAAGAGTCGGTCCACGTGAGAGTTAGGTCGTCAGCCCACCACTTCTGTGGCTGACCATTGGCGGTCACGTCAAACAGAAGTGACGTGAGGTTGTTCAGTGCGCCGGCTTGGTCTGCGTCTAGGTAGCCCAGCTCGCAATTCTTTTGGGAAGAGCAGGCCTGTGTGGTAAATGTGTGAGACGCGATGGTGACTTCAGTCTGTGTGTCGTCGTCCCAAGAGCGGCCTGTGACGTTGAAGTCGCAACTAGCAGCATTCGACGCGCAACCGACACGGAAACTGGTGAAATTGAACCGGAAGCAGGGATTAGTCTGGAGAGTTCCAATGCCGAGCTGTGCAACCTGCAGGCTGGCCGTCGAGGATGAGAACTCCACCATGAGGGACCCAGATGCTGCCTTGTAAGGGCAGGCCGAAGCTGAAAAGACTCTGAATCCATCAGACCAGGTGAAACGGTGATAGGGGTTGTACATGGGTACGGGCGACAGGTCATTGGGCCTTGTGCCCGGCATCATTTCACTCTCAAGAGTCGGCAGGTCGTCGAACTATGGCCGCGTTTAGTCAACCAGAAAAGCAGCAGGTGACAGTGAATGTACTCACGTCAAGCACTATCTCACTCTGGTCGGCAGGATTGCCGCATGCAGCAGTCGCTGTAGGCTGTGGGGAAGCGGCCCGTGCCTTGATGCCCGGCAAGGACAGTGGCTTGAGGGTAGTACCGGCCACCAGCGTTGTGAGCATTGCTGAAGGGGTAGACTGTGGTAGGCCCAGAGCAGTCTGCGACTGATCCAGACCTCCTTGGCCAGGACCTACTTGAGATTGTCCTTGCCCTCCTTGCGATTGACCAGGGCCGCCTTGGGATTGTCCTTGGCCACCTTGAGATTGTCCTTGACCACCCTGAGATTGTGCAGGGCTTCCTTGAGACTGTCCTTGGCCGCCATGAGATTGGCCTTGACGAAGATTAGACTGAGATGACTGTACTGTTGATAAAGATGACTGTGGTCGCCAAGACTTACCTTGAACGGACTGAGTTGGTGCACCTTGTCCGGATTGAGTAGGTGCACCTTGACTTGGAGCTCCCTGGCCGCTCTGGCTTGGTGCAGATTGAGCTGATGCGGACTGGCTGGGACCACCTTGGGCTGGTGCGGACTGGCTGTGACCACCTTGGGCTGGTGCGGACTGGCTGTGACCACCTTGGGCTGGTGCGGATTGGCTGTGACCACCCTGGGCTGGTGCGGACTGGCTGGGGCCACCAGTAGCAGTCTGGTTTGACGGTGGAACAGGAGCTGTGCCGTTGGGAGGTGCCGTGGGACCAGCTGGTATGTCCAGGTTAGTCAAGAATAATGACAAGCCAGTTGGGAGAACAGTGAAGATAGTAGTATTGGTAGGCGCGGAGATTCCAGGGGGCCGGGTGATGGATGACATACCATTTCCAGGAGTGGTCCCGTTGGCCGAGGCAGAGGTAGAAATTGTACTATTGGCAGACGCCGTGGGAGATGTACCAGCTTGGGATTGCCCACCACCAGGGGATGTCGTGGGAACAGTCACATTACCTGAGAAAGTGCCATTCGTTGGAAGAGGCAGAGCCAAAGTCGTGGAGTTCGGTGGAACGATCACGCTGGTGGTGGCCGGACCTGTCCCGTTTGTAGGCAACGGCAGGGTCAGAGTGGTAGAGTTCAGCGGAACGACCACGCTGGTGGTGGCCGGACCTGTCCCGTTTGTAGGCAACGGCAGGGTTAGAGCGGTAGTGTTCAGCGGAACGACCACGCTGGTGGTGGCCGGAGCTGTCCCATTCGTAGGCAATGGCAGGATCAGAGTGGTAGAGTTCAGAGGAAGAACAACGCTGGTCGATGTCGGAGGTGGAGGCGGTGAGGCGCCAGTCTCAGTTCCAGGAGGAAGGAAGGGAGATCCAGTTCCATTGGTGGTGGTCGGAACCGGCGGCAGTTCAGTGGAAGAGCCAGAAACCGGGGCCAGGAGAGTTGTGGAGTTGAGGGGGATGAAGAGGGTCGTCGCCACTGCTGTGCCATTCACAGTGATCGTCTCGATGCTGGCTGTGACCAGACTGGGGGATGGTGAAGGGATGGACAAAGGCAAGGAGGTGTTGTTGCCCGTGGGCAGAGGACCCACAAGAGTTGTAGTGTTGATGGGCACGATGATGCTGGTGGCTGCAGCGCTGCCGTTGACGGTTGTAGTCTCGAGACTTCCCGTGACAGTGGTGTTTGCAGGAGGCGAAGAGGGGAACGGATACACCGGACCAGATGTGCCTGGCAGTGTTGGCGTGATAGTAGTCACAAACGGTGTAGTCGTATTGGGAAAGGGTGGGATTACTGAGAAGGCTATTAGCTGTGGGATTAGATGGGTGGGTCCAGGAATACAGACCTGTGCCTGTGACATAAATTGTGTCCATAGCTGTCACTGTCGAGACCGTGACTATCGATGTGCCAACTCCCGCCAGTGGGGTGTAGGTGTACTCTGTGGTCATTGTCATGGTGGTCAAAGGGGCGCCATCTGCAGCCATGACCGTGTATGTCATAACAACATCAGAGACAGTTGGTGTTGGTGGCATCAAAGGAATCTCGGTGGTGCCAGAAGAGATGGTCATGGTCTCCGTGACGGTCGAGGGTGCGGGAACTGGGCCGAGGGTGGCCGGAGCGGTCGCAGTGACGGTGATGACCTCGGGGGTTGAGCCAGGCCCGCCGGGCAGAGCAATTGTGAAAACAGTGGTAGTCATCAATGCCGAAAGGGAGGTCAGTGCGGGAGAGGATGTCTCAGACCCGTATGAGGTGACTTCAAAGGAGGTGGTGGCTGCAGCAGGCGACTCGACGACCGTGCTTGGGATTATGCTCTCCAAAGTCAAGGTGAAGCTGGCAGTACTAGTCGAGGAAGGGGTTCCGACACTGGGGAGGGAGGGTGTACCGCTCGGAGGAGCCATCCCAGCACCTGTGGCAGCGGTGCCGGCTGAAGGAGTGGCCACAGCACCCAAAGTCTCGATTACCGTGTAAGTGCTTGTCTCGACCACCTGTGGGGTGTAACCCGAAGTGATGGTCGTTGTGAGAAGGAAGGTAGACACCACGCCAGCTGCAGCAGAGACCACTGAGGTCTCAGGGCCGGTGATGGATGTTGAAGAAATGGAGCCAAAGGGAACAGACACTAGGAACAAGAGAGGTTTGTCAGTGAGACGCTTGACATTTGGACGCAGTGGACGACGAATGGTCAAGGACAGATGCCAACTTACCAGTAGAGACAGAGACGACAGGAGTGAACTCCGGAACAGAGGTGGCAGACTTGTAGGGGGTGAGAGAGATACCAGCAGGGGCAGATCCAGGGACAGACTCAGGAAAGACGGTGATAGTCTCGAGGGCAAGAGTCTCGGTGCTGACCATGCTCATGATGGTAGTGCCGAAGGAGATAGTTGGGACCTCGGCGGCACCAACAGTGGTGTAGACAGTCTGCGTAGCTCCAGCGGAACAAGTGGCATCATCTTGGCTGAGCGGAGACATAGAGCCGAGTTAGCTGTGATCATCAAGAGGTTTGGGGCTATGCAGCAGACAGGCGTAGATTTACGAGAGAACATTGGGCTGCCAGTGGGCACATGTCGACTGTAGTGAGGAGAAAGTGAGGATGAAGGCCGAGAGGTTTCGCAAACTTACTCAGGGGGCACGATGGCCGCACTTGAGAGCGAAGCCAGGGCCACGAGGGCACCCAACGACGCGTTGATACGCATCCTGATTGTCGTGAAGGGTCGAAGCCCCGTGCTGCTGCGCGGGATGAATGTGTCAACGTGGGTGCTGAGGAGACTCCAAGGAGACTCGACCGTCTGATGATCTCTTCTCTGTGAACAGAAAGACGGGTAGACCTGCTGATAAACGAATGACGTTGTAGGCTGCTCACGCTGAGGAGATGGGGAAGGTGATTGAAGGTGAGGTGACGGATCGAGCTGATCGAGTGACTGAGGGGGGAAAAGAGAGAGGAGACGGAGAAGGTGACAAAAGAAAGATTGAACAGGATGATGAGAACAAAAGCTGTGAGGAAACGGAAGGTTGATGACCCAGCCCTGAAAATTTCTGCTGCCTGTGGCTGCTTGAATCCGGAAAGAAGGAAGGAACCTTGAAGGAAGAGGTGATGGGCAGTGGGAAGGTGACGAAAAGGGAAGGGGCGATGTCTTCCTCAGTCCCGCAGTGTAAGCGCAAGGGTTTCTCTGCTGGCCTCGGGACGGAGCGCTGGGGGTTGGGGGGGGGGGGGGGTAGGTTGTGGTGCTCCTGCGAAGACTACGAATCTCATGCAGCTGGCCCTTCCTCCACGGGCAGTCATAATTAGTCTGAGGAAAATCTTAACAGCAATCACCTCAAGCCGAGCCACAGCCCACTGCCCGGCGACTTCCGGTTGTCATGGAGGAACGTCTCTTCCAGACGAGGAAGGGCCTGGCAAGTAATCGGGTGAGTACAGCCGGTAGCACCGCTGTTTTCTGGGAACCACTTGTGACAGCCTCGATCTCGTTTGGAGTGCATCATCTTGTATTGTGAGACTTTGTATGGAACACCGCTACGATCTTTCCATGTGAACTAGCCAGCGTTGATCATTCCCCAATCCCATCTTGAGCAGGCTCAAAGCCGTGGATGTCTCGTCGCTTCTCGCTCCCTAGCCGTATCAAGTCAGTCTTTGGAGGACTCATCTGCGGTCACCCTGTTCAATGAGGCAGGAGAAGAGGCCCGATCCCTCATCGAAGTTGATACTATAATATAACCGAGGAATCTGGAAGATCTCGCACAGCTGTCGTCCACAAGACATAAGAAGGACTGCCATACGATACCCCTTTCATCTGTCTGCAGTGTCTCAAAGTCGATATCCAAGTCGCACAGTCCTACATGTCGAACTCTAGCCTAGCCAGATTGATGAATATCAAGACAATCTGGAGGGCGAGAAGAGGACTTGAGCGATGCAACGTCCATCACCGGGACATGATTCCAGTCTCGGGGAGAGTGGACTTGGGAGCAATGACAGCTCATTGGAGAGCCTTTTTGGACCTGCCTCGGACGATAAAAAAAAAATACAGAGATTCGACTCACGATATTCTACAAGGGATCGTCCGAGTATGGTGGAGGTGGCTCATCTTCACCCACGGTCGCACCCGTCCTCCCGTTCGCCTCCTGTGGCCCGGATTGTGTTCCCTCTCCATCTCTCTGGATCTGTCCCTCCTCCGCCCTCGCCTGGCTACCCGTACCCCAGCCCCTAGCCTTCTTCTCCAGCTTCGACACCCACAGGGCACACCCCGTGGCAGTCGTTAACAGGAAGAAGAACGCCAGCAGCGGGATCAGCTCGAGTATCATAGCCACCGTGCCGAACCAGACAGAGTCCCATGTATATTTCTTCGCCTCCGCCTTCCGTTCGCGCCGGTTTAGCCCGCGCAGCTTGTACCACCTGTGGAAGCTCAGCTTGCCCAGCCTGCTGCCGGTGATGATGATGTAGGCCGGGGAGCCGACGACGGGGATGAGGTTGAGCGGGAGGTAGACGACAAGCTCGACGAGCTGGATGATGCTCCAGGGGGCGAACTCGGCGCGCGAAGTGGGCTTGCCAAGCATCTTGACAGAGTTGGGCGTGTCGGGAAGGAGGAGGCGTTGGGGAGCGACGAGGTCGACGAGACCTTCGTTGATCAAGGTTGCCTGTGAAGGGTCGTCAGCTTCTGACTCCAAACAAGCCTCTCGGGGCAGGAATTCCATAGACGTACGTCAAATACATCGACCCTGCATTCGTCCACAAAGAAGCCTTCGAACAATGCCTGGATCAAGACCTGTCCCTCTCCAAGAGTCAAGATTAAAGCGTTGAACCATGCCCCGCTGCCCTGCCAAACCGCCAGAAGGCCAACCTGGGGTAGGTAGGCAAAGAAGAACAATATCAAGTAAACAATCAACGAAATGATCGACAAAGGCAGTAGCCTTCCCATCCACAGCGGCCAGAACTCGCGATGTCGCGCAAAATACCACATGCCCTGGAGGGGATACGCGGCTGCTCGCCCGGCGCGGTAGATGTAGTTGAGGAACTGAGAGTTCTCAACGCGGCTCTTTAGCCTCGTCCGGAAGGTTTCGGGGGCCATGCTGTGTATGGGAGGAAGAACAGGAGGGGAACGCGGTCGTCGCCTTGCGGTCTGGCCTGATTTTTGGCAGTGGTTAGAACTCATCTGCCGCCTAAGCTTTAGCAGCTGTCTGTCGCGAGCTTGAGAGGTGACGTCCCACCTCACTAGCGCCAGGCATCGCCTTGTGCCGGGCAAAGTCAGCACTCCAGAATGCTACCCCCTGACAACCCTTCCACTGCGACTGCAGATGCGCCGGACTCCCGCTTGTGAGAGCCTCTAATCAGGACGTTGAAACTGGTTTGGCTCAAACTTTGTTGGCCCTCAAGCGCAACACTCACGTTGGTCCAATTTCCGACATTATTGGCACGTAGAAGGAAGCCCACCTGTGGCTCGGCTCTACTATGGTTGGTACCCGACCAGGAATAAAACACCCATGTCAGGTGTCTGCGGCGGTGCACGGGCCGTATAGACCTGCATGCAACGTCATCTGTTGGAATTTGTAAACATGTTGTCTTTTCCTTCTTTCTCTCCAATCCAACAGCAACCAACACCAGCAACGACTACGATGATGACACGGCCTAAGGGAACTCATACAAAGCAGCTTCGAGAAGAAGACCGTCGTCGTATTCTTATACTCTCACAAGATGCAAAGTTCGGCCCAGCAGAGATTCGCAGAGCCACTGGCTTTACCCGCGCCCAAATCAAGTACACGTTGAAAAACGGCATTGAGACAAAGTTTCAAAACAGAGGGAGAGACCCAAAGCACTCAAGAGCTAATCGACGACAAGGGAAGGCCAACAAAACGGCTGAAAAAGAGGTAGAAGACGGGGGGGTCATAGCTGTGATGAAAGATGCAGTACAACAAGATGTGGCACAGGAAGAAGCGGTGGAAGAAGATACGGTGGTAGAAGACGCGGTGGTAGGAGATGCGGTGGAGGAAGATGCGGTGGAAAAAGTGGTGGAAAATGATCAGGGGTAGGGTAATACAGTGGGGCTGTGACATTACATGGGACTAATGAGACCCATGATACCATAGTACGCTTCCACAATCATTCTTCAACCCCGCCCTTCCAACAACGCCGATTCCCGTCTCATAGTTTTATCCCAGGCTAACAAGCGTCGCAGCGGAGGGCTCGTACCACAACCGCCCACAGGAGGCGAGCCCGGCGACGGATTCCTTAGCAAAACAAGTATCTTCAGCGATCATGTAACTCAGCACGTTCTTGCGGGGGGTGGGGGCCGGACATTGCATCCTGCCAAGTCGAACGCGGTAGCTGGCACCCATAGATCATGAACATTCAGTCATTCACCTCTACCAGGATGCGTTCCTTGAAAAAATCTCAATATGCGCAGCCTTGCTGTTGTCACGCCGGTTGATCGAGCCTGCGAAGTTATAAAGAAATAAAATAAAATTTCCGAGAAACGTCGGAAGGGGGACGAATCTCCGCGGTCGAAGTTCGTCAAGCTTTGTCTGGCATCTGTTTTCCGATGATCTTGGTACTTGACTATCTCTCAATATGAGGAGGTTGCGGTCTAAGAGCGAATAAGACTTGGAAATTCATCACAGTTTCTTCCTCTTATTCTTTCTTCCACGAAAGCTTCGATCCACATTAATGTGCAATGCACATAACGTAAGTAATCGGAATTTCGCACAAGACTTGCCAGGCTTTTCTGGCAGGTTTGACATGCCATCTCGGGCTAATTATGGATTACCCAAAGACTGCCAACCTCAATCGCATCAGATATGAGGAGATCAGAAGAATATGTGTCATTATACTTTTCACGCATCCGACTTGTTTCAGTAATTATGCAGCTCAATCTATTCGATTGCCTCATGCTTCGATGCTGTCATGTGATATTAAACATCTCGTCACTCCTTTTCCTGGCACACTGCCGGGAGGGGGGGGGGTGCGCACCGCCACGATGACTTGAGTATCTAAATATTGGGCGAGCAAGATTACCGCCGCCTGGCCTTAACTAAGTGTATCTATCTGTCACCACACCACTCGCCCAAGTCTTGTGCAGATCCTCGTCTAGACAACCGAGCCGGAACCCCAATGTTCCGTGTGTGCCTGGGTATCTCTGAGATGTTAGCAGTCAGCAGTCAGAAGACCTCAGGCGAGGACGGAAATGACGCATGAGGACGCTCTAGATATACATCTTTATCGCTCGTTGGGTAACATTCAGAGGGTCCTCATGCTCGTGGACGCCGGTACTGCAACCCATGCATATGCTGGAAAGAGATCACACGAGCTTCCTTTTCCGGATAGCCGACATGGCATTCAGGGCTCACCTAACCCAGCATCGGGTTATTTCATGCTGTAGAGGGGAGACTGGAAAGATAGACACCCTAGAAACTACTCAGAACTGAAAATTCTCAACAACCACCGCCGTGGTCGCAATTCCTTATGACCTGGCGAGATTTGAAATCGTCTCCAAATATGTGTACCGCCCGAGTCCTGAATGCTATGACTAGCGCTTAGAAGATGTAACGTGTGCAAGCATACATCTCCGCGCATACTGATGTTCGAATATGCGGTGTGGTGGGAATGGCCATGCAGCTCTCCGCCACGACGCATGATGGGTTCCCAGAGCATCTCCGCCGAGGCTTGGACGAGCCGGGTGTCTGGGCCCGAGTCCGGATCCGAGTCCTGAACAGTGCTAATGAATATTAATACTGATTATTGAGGATTTACTTTTAGCACAGCGAAGTGGTGCAGTGCGCATGGATCCCTTTCCCACCTTTCTGTGTTGTTCCTGCAGCCTTATCTTTTCGTGCTGCTGTCATGAAGTCAACACCATCACGGCAACCATCACGCAAGAATCTATTTAGCAAATAAATAGCACACTATCTTGCGTACGTTTTGTCACACTCCAAACGATACGCGGGCCGACTCTGATTAGAGCGGGACGACTTTCTGGACCCTGCATCAACAACTATCGGTATCGCTTCTATAACCTAACATCGAACGGCATCGTGACTATCTCCGCGTGCGAATGTAGCGGCACATCGGAAGAGACGGATGTCCATTGTCTGATCTACTGAATAGTAGCTTTCGCAGTGTCAACACTAATCCACAGATGGTGTCAACGACTCCTAGAACGATTTTCCCACGCGCTCAGCCGAGGTCGAAACAAGGGCCAACATCCCGCGATGATAAGCAAGTTGTCGTGGACTCCGGAAGACATAAAACCCTCATCATGGCCCTAGCATACACGCCGAAGCCTGCTCAAGTTGGTGCAAACCATCTCTCATTTCTTCGGTCAAGTCACTGCTACTTATCTGGCACCGTGACCGGCGTATCATCGAAATCACATCATGAAGATTTTTTACCTGCTCCTGTCCCTCGGCAGTAATGTGCTGGCTGTCAGCCGTCGTAATATCTTGCAGCCTGCCAACGCCTCGAATGACACTGCTCTCCAGGCCAAGCGGTACATCATTGAATTTGAACAAGTATGTGACCAGAAACTCTCAACAAAGTGCAAGTGGAGGAGAGTGTTGTGTTGACCATGGCGCATGATGTAGGGATCAGACTACACTGCCATCCAGGACAGCATAGCAGCACAGCCCGGAACAACCATCCTGCGCGTGTTCGACACGGCTATCTTCGCCGGTGTCAGTGTCGAATCTACCAGTCAGAACGTCGACTCTCTCTCAAACTTTACTTCAGTGGCTCAAGCATGGACCTCGAAGATCATCACGCTCGACACATCAATTCCTTCCCGGGCATGGACCGCCACAGATGCAGCAGGTCAGGCTGCTTCAAGCAATTACTCTGTACATTCACAAACCGGAGTCGACACCCTTCACGCCGCAGGTATTCTTGGCGAGGGTGCAGTGATCGCGGTGGTCGACACAGGTACACAATACACCCACCCTGCCCTTGGTGGATGCTTCGGAGCCGGCTGCAAGGTCGCGGGTGGTTATGACCTCGTGGGTGATGGATGCTGGCCAGATACAGGCTGTGACCTTGAGCCAGACGACGACCCTATGGATGAAATCGGCCATGGAACGCATGTGTCTGGTATTGCTGTCGGTCAAGCTCCCAATGGCATCTTTGTCGGAGTCGCCCCTTCAGCCACGTTGCTCTCGTACAAAGTCTTCACTGACCTCGACGACACGACCGAGGACATACTTATCGAAGCCTTTCTCATGGCTTACCAGGCGGACGCCGACGTCATTACGTGCAGCGTGGGTGGTGCCGGCGGCTGGTCCAGCGACGCGTGGGCAGTCGTAGCCTCACGTATTGCAGAGCAAGGAGTCATTGTCACTATCGCGGGCGGCAACGATGGAGTAGAGGGGCCGTACTACACCTCAGACGGATCTTCCGGGCAAAATGTCCTTGCCGTAGCTTCAGTTGAAGCAGAGACGACGGCCGAGATTGCCTTCCTCGCCAATTTCACAGTGAGCAACCAGTCGAGTTCTGCCGCGATCGGTTATTACTCAGGATTCGAGCCGATTCCATATACATACAGTAAGTAAATGGTCATTTTGAGACCACAGATTTTCATCGTTCTCATAGCAGCTCATGTCCGGCCCCTGCTTTCACTGAGGCTGTATCAAAAGCATTCATTGTTGTCCTTTAATTGGGGGGGGGGGGGCTATTGAAACTCTTTCAATTGTAGGAACATCACTGCGTGGACGTCTTGACTGACAATTGAAATCAACAGCGGGATTCCCTATCTACGCCCTCTCCCTAAATACGAGCTCAGCGACTGACGCGTGTGAACCACTCAGCGTGAACCTCACAGGCAAAATCACGCTAGTCCGCGTGGGAGACTGCGACAGCAGTGTTCAGCAGACTAACGTCCAAGATGCGGGCAGTCATGTTACCTTGTGGTATCTTGGAGACGATCCGCTCGACATTCCTGGTTACAGCCCCACTGGAGGTTTCACAGGCGTCGTCTCAGCCGATGCTGGAGCCTCTATAATTGATACCATCAGCTCAGGCGGAAGTGTGATAGCAGACTTTACGACGATCACCTCAGACAACTACTTTGTTGGAATGCCCAACCCAATAGGCGATGGAGGGCTCCCAAACTACTACACGTCGTGGGGCCCTTTGTACGATTTAAACATCAAGCCGGACATCGCTGCTCCTGGAGGTGACATTCTCAGTACATATCCAACAGACGCCTACGCCGTACTCAGCGGAACTTCGATGGCGACACCTTACATCGCAGGAGTGGCGGCTTTGTACATTGGGCACTTCGGCGGCCGTAAGAATAACTCCGACTTTAGTGCTAGCGAGCTCATAATGCGCATCATCTCGAGCGGTCAGTCGCTCCCGTATTTCGACGGCCAAACCTTGACGAATTACGGCATGTACGCGCCCACGGCACAAGTTGGTACAGGGATCATCAACGCAACCAAAGTGCTAGACTTCACATCATCTCTGTCATATGCAAAGTTTGCGCTTAACGACACACAACATTTCGTCGTTTCTCATTCCGTCGAGATCACCAATGCTGCCGAAGAGACGGTAACGTACACATACGATGTCCAGGACGCCGCAGGATTTGAGACTTGGCTTCCTGCGGATTCGAGTGACGATACCACGCCGAGGCCGATAGACTTTGTGGAGCTGGTGCCGACCGAGATAAAGCCGAGCGTTTCGTTGCCATCAGCTGCGACCCTGGCAGCTGGAGAAACCCGTACTGTGTCGTAAGTCGGAATCACTGAGTCTTTGTCTATTCTACAACTCCATAGGTATCGTTGCCTTCACATTACTAAGCTATCTTCAGTTTTGAATTCGCGTACCCAGAAGGATTTGACAACCTCCCATTGTATAGCGGAAAGATCCAAATCAACTCAAGTCTTGGTGAATCATTATCAATACCTTACCTCGGTACGTGCTCCTATGACGCGGGACAACTGCAAATTCGTGTTTCTGGCTTGATTGTGAATACATTCTGAGTAAGCTAACTTACCTCAGGTATTGCTGGAAATCTCGAACAAACAATTACCAACCAGTGGCAGGTTGGCTATCCCTACGTGGTATCTGGGCTCAGCGCTACCAACATGAGCGACAAGTCTTCGTGAGTAGTTCTAATTGTCCTGGAGAAGGAATGAGTGCATTGGTTTAATCCTATCTTCAGGTTCACATTCAATCTTTCAACGGTTTCGCAGGACTTCCCTCAGCTGTTCGTTCGAACACAATGGGGTACCGAACAGCTACGGTGGGATGTGAGTCCATTCTACTACTTGTCATCTCTTCTCCCTTATTTTTGGCTCAAAATGTGAGAGACACTGACCGAAGCCTTTGTGAAGATCTTCGAAGAAGATTGGACGGAGTCAAAATGGTCATATCCGCCTGTGATCGGAAAAATTGGCTACGTTGGTTCAGTCACTTACTGGGAGTACTCTGGCGAGGTCACCACTTACGATGCTTCTGTGGATCCGAACACCACCATTGCATTCCCTTTGACAGACCTGGCCCGGTCAACGGTGGATGTTGACGATGAGGAATACTGGTGGTTTGGGGGGCTTGCAAATGGAAGCCAGATCCAACCCGGCAATTACGTGTGAGTCTCCTTAGACCAATTGGCGTCGCCAGATTTTGTCATGGACTTTTGAGGGTCTGACGCTGACTTAATTGGTTGTAAAAAGGATGCGTTTGGCAGCTCTGTTGCCTTTTGGAGACCCAGCGTCTTCGCAAGGATGGTCAACTTATACGAACAACTTCACCGTCCTGCCGCTATAGATGTTTTCGAGGAATGTGTACTTGGACCTACCGGTGGCATTATGAGACTGCAAGGAGTGGTCGACTCATTCTAATTCTTGATGCTGCTCTTTCATTATACCTCAGACTATCACTACAATAAAGCAAGGCTGCGCGAAATATGGATACCACAGGCAGACAGCTTGCTACGTCAGCTCGGCGTCACGACGCAAAGCTTCTCGAAAGAGGTGAAACAAGCCCTGCTTCATTTCCGTGATGGAAGACAATGTTGTCGAAGTTCAAGTCCCCAAGGACTGGCCAATCTTTCCCTTTCGAGACACGACTACACTGTCCCATCCCGAAGGTCCTCTCCTATGGGCTCCTCATTCCTTGTCCTACCTCGAGAGTCCCTCAACTCCAACCATCGCATTAACAAAGACGTTAGTATTAGCACCACCCCAAAGCTCGCGCAGGCAATGAATGCGGGCTTAAATTGCGGCGCCTCTGAAGTCCGCCATACCGCATCTTGAAACCAGATCTGATTGATGTAGGAGAACACGTTCGAAAACGCCGTCATGAATCCTCTCATCTCATGATCGTCTGGCATCAAATCGGGGAACCATGAGTAGTACAGGCCTGGAACTCCGGCAGATGTGTATGAAAGATAGAAGGCGAAGTATTTCAGTCCAATCGGCACATTCCAAACGGCGAGCACAATCGTCGAAAAGATTGTCCCTCCCTGCATGACCGTGATGGCTTGCCACCTTCGGCCTTTAAGTAGCGGGGAATCGGAAAGCATTCCAGCAACAATCTGGGTGACTGCACCGATGGCATATTGACCGGTGGGCCAAACATTTCGCTGGTAGACGTTGTGTCCGGTGGCCTTGAGATAAAGCGCGAAGAAAGGCTGCTGGGAAGGGAAGCTGCACTGCACAAAGAAGTAAGAAATGCCCAAGACCCAGAATTGCCAGGTCGTAAAGATGCGGAAGATCTTTGTCTTGCTCCATGCCGACGATCCCAGTGGTTTGTATCCGTCGTCGACGAGGCGCTTCTGCGCGAAAGCTGCTTCCTCCTTTGAGAGATAGAATGCTCGCGTATTTTCTGGGAAGTCCGGGTTGAAAAAGTATCCTAGGACTCCGACGGGGAGGCTGATGATGCCACAGACAATGAATAGCCATTGCCATCCTGAATGCCCAAGCTTGCCATTAAGGCCATCGTATGCGCCAGCCTGGAGATAACCGGAGAACATCCCTGCAAAAGTCGTAGTCGAATAGAACAACGTCACTCGTTTCGCTCGCTCGCTTCGAGTGTACCAACTGGAAATAAGGTAGATGATGGTCGGGAAGAAGGCGCCCTCACATAGCCCGACCAGGAACCGAATAGCATAGAGCTGCGACACATTTGTGACTGATGCGGAGCAGAAAGTACAGATCGACCAGAGTATTTCCAAAGTTGAAATGATATAGGATGGCCGGATTTTGGTGACAAGAATGACAGCAGGAATCTGACTGATGACATAGCCCGCCGTGAAGACATTCCCAGCGTACGTTAGTTCGTTGCCGCCCATGCCAATAGCTTCTGACATGCCTGAAACGTAGGCGTTGCTGATATTTGCTGCAGAAATATCAGTTCCTGAGAATCTTTGCATATAATTTAACAGGATGCCAATAGATCATTACGTACCTTGATCAAGATTTTTGCAAAAGTAGCCGAGACACGTGTACGTTAATAGAAAGATATCCAGCTTCAGGAGGAACTTCTTTTCATCGGCCGTTTTATCGGGATCGTCCCAAATATAACGCTGCACAGTACGCCAAAAAGACTCTTTCTTCTTCTGACCAAGAGAACTAGGCTGTATGTCAGTAGCATCCTCCGAGAGCACCTGTGGTGACTTCTCCTCGGCTCTATCAACCGTGACAGACGACATGGTGGTTTGTGTCCGTGATGGAAACTGAAACAATGATCTCGGTTGACGAGACGAAGGACCTGTCACAACGTAAAGATCAGAGTTCGAGACCTCACCGCGCACAAGCTACATTATATTCATATGGAGTACTGCGTCCCTCCTTTGTCAGCTGGATCATAGAAGTGTTCCCTATAGCTTTACACGGCCCTATAGAGAGATTTGACCCATACCACATTGCATGGGTTGGATGTCGCCATGTGGCCTGCAGATGAGCTGAGATCCTCTTATCACCATGCCTGCGCCACTGCTGCGTGGGCGCGGCTGTAAGAGGAGAGACAGGCTTCAAATGTCAGGCCCCCTCCATGACGATTGAGCTTGCGCCCACTCAGCACGCCAACCCCCACTCATTTGTCAAATTTTTTGGGGAGGCATGTAATAGCAATGTGAGGGGCAAATGACGAGATTTGCACTATTCAGCGTTGGTACAGCTGGACCGAAAGGGAGCTGCCTGCCGTACTTTCTCATTGCTGAGCTTAAATTGCGTGATCATCAAGAATAAGATCTGTCCCGCGCAGAGACCCTTGGAATTGCATATGCTGAGGCAGCGAGAAAACCCCATGTCTACCATGATAATAAAATGTCCTGATTTTCATCCACTGTCTCTGGATATCGGCAAGGTCACTCGGCGATTTGTCATACCACAGCACTGGGCTCTCACATTGATGGGCCTCCTCAGCACGGTAACAAACGTCTCTATTGATACTGTTCATCTGGATGCGCATACACTTCATCCGAAGACGGCGGAATATCTCACAAATCCTAGCAAGTCGATACGGGACGTCCTGAGAATGCTTGGCCACGCTCATCTTTTGAATTCCAGCTCGGGTCTAAGTCATTGTCATGCGCCTCAGCTCTTAGCTTGCAGGCGTCAAAAATGTGGACACCACCTGCAAAGTCGACTAGGAACACCCTCCAGCATTTTGGTATCCATTCAGGTGATATGCTGTTCCCTATAGATTGCGCGACCTGTTAGTGTCCACCTACACCGATGAATTCTGAGCAAGCACCCCTCCGAGTATCAGATAGATGAAAAGGCCTTCTTGTCGAAGGAGCACCTCATGCACAACTTCGACGTCATTCAGAGCCTGAGTGTTTGTGTGCAGAAGCCATTCGCCTTTTGCGGCGTTACTTTTACGGGGAGGTGGGATGATATTCTAAGGCATTCTATATGCTATGGGACCGCAACGGTAAGAGACGTGAAATTCTGTCCGAAGAGCGGCGATGGCCGGCTACAAAAAGACATCAGTGAGCAGTCTTATATCTTGAGAGCCATTCCTTCAACTGGACCCTAAATAGTATACCGTCGCTGCGCTACAAAGGCTCGAGGACCCAAGGGGAGCTTTACAAACATTAGTCACGCCCACAATACAATGGTTCGGACACCATGTACTGTATGTAGTCGAGATGGCGGCACAAATCAAAAAGAAAGAAAGAAAAGAAGCGGGTGGTTATTCTGCTTTCATATACCGGGAAGGCTGGAGCTGAATATCGTATGAGGTGAACTCTGAGATTATAGTGTACTGGGTAACAGAGCACTAGCTTGAAGACCCCATTTCAATGCACCCGTCGCGGCCCGATTGTCCCCATCTCCACATCCTCCTCCCCAAGCTCCCACCCTTTACCTCTGAGCCTTCTCGGCCAGATGCCGTTCTTCCCGGGCGCCAGGATCCCGTTCGGGTCCAAGGCGTCCTTGAGAGTCTCGTTCAGCCGCAGCAGCGCCTGGTCGCCCCAGCCGTACGTCCTCGCGATCTGATCCGCGAAGAGCAGGTGTGTGCGGTACTCCCCGAAGCCCTTCCGCGCACACTCGGCAATCATCTCGCGCATCAGCCTCACCGCGCGGCGCTTCTGGTCGGGGTCCGCCCGGTCGTATACGATGTTCGCGATGTAATGCATCTCCCTACCCGCGACGCATAGTGTGGGGAACAAGTCGAACCCGTACTTGACGTGCAGGGCGGCGATGATGTCGTGGAGCACCCTCGCGTCCCTGCTGCGTGTGGGTGCGATCGGGGAGAAGAACAGGTGTGCGCCGTTCGGCACCCAGTTGAGCCAGTTTAGCTCAGTCAGCACCGGGACGCCGGAGCAGACGAGGGCCCGCGAGTGCAGATAATGCGAGGACGGGACGTCTTCGGGTGAGAAGAACCGAGTTCCGGATATCTGCGAGGTGAAGGCCTCCCTGATGAGCTCGAGCTGGCCCTGGATGGACTCGGGAGACCCATACTGTGTCCCGTAAAAGACCCAAGAGCATTCTCCTAGTGGCAGGCTTTTCGATGCTTTGGCAACTTCGTCTCGGGGCATCGGGCCCGTGCCGGACCAATACTTTGACTTTGGGATGCCGGTGACATTCAGCTCCTGAATGACATGTCGCAGCTGCGGTATGTTACCGAGGATGCGCTGCTGGGCCAGTGGGCGGATGATGTCCACAATCTTCTCGAAGTCATCATCCCGTGGGAAGGTCAAGCAGTAGCTCTGATGACCCGTTGGCGGCATCAGGTGGAACCCCATCTTGGTCACGATGCCAAAGTTGCTCTGTGAGAAGATTCCCTCGACCGCCGGGCCGTATGCGTGCTGAAACGACTGCCACGTAGGATTGTCTTCTCCGTCAGGGCCTGGCATCGCCCCCATTCCGGTGCGAAGAAGCTCGCCATTTGGCAATACGATTTCCATACCGCAGTGGTTCGCGAAGTGGTCTCCGTAGGGAGTATATCCAACGCCTCTGTCTATGGCATTTCCGAGGACGCTGCCCCCTCCGAGGTCAGGCGTATCGATCCAGAGCGGCAGTTCTCGTCTTTGGATCTCCTCATACAGCTTGAAGTATGTGACACCCGGCTCGACAACACAACTCGCGTTCTCAGTGTCTATGTTGATGATTGAGTGCATCCGTCTTCCCAAGTCGACCACGACACCACCAGGTACCCGCGGGGCAGCACCGCCGTAGCCAAGGTTCCTCCCCAGAGAGATGGGATAGATAGGCATGGAGTACTTGTTCGCCCACCGTACGACGGCTTGGACTTCTTCAGTCGAGCCCGGATAGACGAGCGCACTTGCAACGAGTTCATCGTGGTCGATGATGTGAAAGGCGTCATGGGTATTCGGGGATTCGATGTACCATCCATCTTCGAGTTGCTCCGCATCATTCACAGCGACATTGTCTTCGCCGATCTGTCCCTTGAGATCCTGCAGCGCATCTCGAAAGATCTCGAGCGTGACATCCGGAGGTAGTCGAAGAGTGGATCGCCGTGCTTGCTTGGCAGGAAGCGTCCGGCTCTGACGGAGCAAGTCCTTAACTGCGCCGGCTTCTTTTGAGAGCCGGGTTGGACCGCCGGAATAAACATCCTCGATGGTCGGAGGTGGTATGAAATCTCCGTTGGCTACCATTTTGACTTTGATAATATGCACAGATTGCAACCTTGGGAGTGGAAGACTCCATGGATACGTTGAAATGGGCGCAAGCGCCGAAGAGGCCACCTCATTCATTGGAAGAGGTCTGCAATTCAAAGCTCGGAACCAAGTTTCTCCCGGTCGAGGCGTTTGCTGCTAGAGGATCGTTGTCTCCAACCCGCCCTCGCCAGAATCGTCGGCATCATAATTGCATGTACCGGGCCTCAGCCTCTGACCCCGCTACACGTCTCTTAGACCGCAGCGGGGTAGGTTTGCCCGTCAAATGGTTTGTCTTTGTGACTTCAGGACATGTATAGTGTAACCTCGGAACTCGCCAGCCACCTACAAACGGGCTTGTAACATCAACAACCTAAAGCCACGCTGGGAGAGCAGCGCCGTGTGTTGGTAGACAAGCAAGGACGAATATCCGCAGTTTGGGGCGTCCAGTCCAGGTTCTCGCCAACTTCCTTTACGTCCGAGGTAGAGAGAAATTCAATAAGCAATGGCCGCGGCCAACGGAGATCCGGACCGCATCAAAGGTTTGTAGCAGCCGAGAAGCTTAATACACAGATAGCAAGCAACTGACTTGTCCTAGTCCTGGTCATCGGTGCTGGCTTAGGTGGATGTGCAACGGCCTTAGCCTTGAAGCACCATGGCCACGATGTAACCGTATACGAAAAGCTCACCAACTTCCGCCGGCTGGGAGACTCATTGGGCCTGGGAGAGAACGCCCTCAAACTTCTTCGTCGCTGGGGTGGTGATAGCCTGTATGACGCCCTCACGTCCATCGGCAATCAGTCTGAGAACATGCAAATCCGGAGGTGGCGCGATGGCAAGATACTGGCACAGCAGCCTCTCATGGATATGGCCGGGCATATAGGCCACCGTGGTGACTATCACGAGGCCTTCCTGTGGGGGGTGAGGGATGCCGGCATTACGATCAATATGGGATGTGAGGTCGTCAATTTCAACGAGGGCGACGGAGAGCCTGGGAAACCGAGCGTCACCTTCAAGGATGGGAGGGTCGAGGAGGCAGACGTCGTTGTTGGCGCAGAGGGCATCAAGAGTCGAGCTCGGGAGCTTGTTCTTGGGTTCGCCGATGCGCCAAAGAGTAGCGGCTATTCCTGTTGGAGGGCGTATTTCCCCGGCGAGCACCTAAAAGGCGATCCATTGTGCAGAGACTTTGTGGACCACGACTGTGTCAACATTTGGTATGTGAGCGTCCAGCGTAGTCCCTTTGTGAGCCACGCGCAGCCATGACCGGCTAATTTGAAATCAGGATCGGCGAAGACACGCATCTTGTTCAGAACACCCTGCGCGACGGCGAAGAGTTCAATTGGATAATCACACGGAAGCTCTCTCATGAGGCAGACATGGAGATCAAAGAATCGTGGTTCCAGGAGGGCGACATGGCCGATGTGCGCAAACACATCACGACTCTCGACCCGCGAATCGCAGCGGCCATCGAGAAGACGCCGTCCCTTCTCGACTGGAAGATATGCTATCGAGATCCATTACCAACCTGGGTCTCGACCAGTCACAAGATCGTGCTCCTGGGGGACTCTTGCCACCCACACCTCCCTACCAGCGCTCAAGGGGCGAGCCAGGCGACCGAGAGCGCCGCCGTATTGGCTGTGTGCCTGAAGCTTGCTGGAAAATATCGCATCCCGCTAGCGGTAGGTGCATGTTGTGAAGTCTGTCAGCTAATTTAGTTCTGCGCTGACGAGGGGCTAGACACGGGTCTATGAGAAGATCAGGTTCTGGCGGACACGCCAGAGTCAGACTGCTGGGGTAGACTTGCGAGATCGATGGCATAATGCCCTGAAGGACCTGGACGAGGGAGTAGAGATAGACCCGGACTCAGTCAAGATGCGCAACAGGTGGCTGTACGCTTACGACGCCGAGGCTGACACCACAGCAAGATGGAATGAGGTGTCAGAGAAGGTGGTGAGGGAGTTGGCCGAGGGGCAGATCACGCCGCTATGTGATACAATCCCGACAAAGTCGACTTTGGATGGATTGCAACGAGACTAGAGGGTTGAAGGGTGCCGGTGCTAGGCGGAAATATACCGGGGCATCAAGCGTTGTTGATCTAACTATCCAGGACATCGATAGACGACTAATCCATACTAACTCTGATCCAATAGACTTGAATGCTGAAGTCTATGGCTACAGGATGATCCTAGAAAGGAGCTCCGTATAAATATGCATTTCCTCAGGACCAGGACTCCAAGAGTCCCGAGGCGAGTCTCGTGCTGTCCACAACTCTGCCGGAGGTGATGCGATTTCTATCCTCGAGCTGTACTCGGACGCTAGCATCCACACAATACCTGTACGCTTACTATTGCCATGATGGAAACTACCACCGACTGTTTATTGTGGCTCTTACTTTTGGCGCCTGTTATTGACGCCTCGCCAGCGCCCCCTGCCCGTGCTGTCACGGTGACTCCCAGTGGGCAGCCGCCGCCACGTGAGTAGTCGCCCAACGGCCAAAGACCAGCTTCCAGTCTGTTACCACAGATGAGTGAGCTGATGTATACCAACCAGCAACCGAAGACGGATCTCCGCGGCCCAGCTGTGCGTACCTCTCGGGCTGCTGGCCCTGGGCCTCTGAGCAGTGCGCGCACGCCAAGGACTCGGGGCTCCTCACCAAGGCCTACTGCCTCGAGGAATATTACTATGCACTCTGTACGCCTGTTCTTCAATCCGGCTCGCTGAGCCCGCCGGCCTCGACAGACCTTGGCGCAGATATGGAGCACTTCCAGACGACCCCGCCGGGCGCTCCTTTCCCACTGCCTACGGTCTTGCCGCCCGGAAAGAAGCCCAAGCCGTCGAAGTCCAAGACACCAAAGTCCAAGCCGCCAAAGTCCAAACCGCCAAAGTCTCACAAATCGAGCAGCACCAGCGCGTCAAGCAAGGCTAGTACCTCGAGCGCTAGCACATCTACTACAAGCGAGAACGGCCCTGCGTCAAGCCCCTCTCCAATGCCAACTTCCACATCGGGTCCCCAGTAAGTCAACGACGCTGGTATGATATTCTCCAGGTCCGGAGGGTGGGGGGACAGGCTGCGCAGACCTGCACTACTGTCGGTTTCTTCACTCACCACGCACGGAAATTCTAACCCCATCGGCAAAGTCGAGGCAGCATAATAGATCATGCGTGCCGCTGGGTGCTTCGGCCATATGAAAGGAGCTCAGGTCAGCTCGATGTCTGTTGAAGGGCACTTTCGCGCGGAGAAAAAGCCCGCCGCACCCCCCCCCCCCCCAAAAGGCAGTGGGGGACGGGAGAGGGAGGTCCACAATCGCTTGAAAGCTCGCGGGGGTGTTGCAATGCAATCTTGTATACGATTCCTGCCCGGTCTACTCTATATCAACAAGCTTCGCGCTTTCCAAGACACTAATGCTAACCCAATGCGATATGTTCACCCCCTTGTGTGAGGACTAATACATATATGAACGGTGGTCGGACCAACCAGACTATGCCACATGCTGATTACCAGAACAGACGATCTCCACGGAATTTCACCGTCTGCTCATACTTGCTGGGCCCTTTCAGGGCAGCCGCGTCACGCTCGGGGAAGCCCTCAAACGACGCGGCGTACGTGGCGACCGAGTGGGCGACCAGCCTGGTGTTGAGCTCCCATGCGGTCGCGTTGACATTGCCCGTGCCGTCACAGAGCTGGTGGTAGCAAGAGTCATACCAGTCGCCCGCAGTCCCCCCAAACATCTCGGCCTCGTCCGCGGTCTTGACGCCTTCGGCACCAGTAGCGACGCCTCCTGCAGGGATCCCAGCCCGGATGAAGCCATCGTAGTCGCTACGGCCGTCGAAGGGGGTGAGCGTGTAGTTGAGGCCGTGTGCCTCGTACCAGTCGATGTAGAGATCCCTCAGCTCCTCGGACCCGGTCGGATTCTCCTCGTTCGTGGCGTTGTAGACCTGGTAGGCGTAGTTCGGGCTAGCCAGCATGTCATAATCCATAAAGAGGCGGATCTTCGTATTCTCTTCGCTCGGGAGCGTCGAGGCGTAGAACTCAGATCCGAGAAGCCCCTCCTCCTCTGCCGACCACCAGGCAAAGCGCACGCAGTTGTGGACGCGGAACCTGGTGAGGTGCGTAGCGACCTCGATGAGCGAAAGAGAGCCGGATCCGTCGTCGTTGATGCCGGGTCCCTCAGCTACGCTGTCCGAGTGGGCCCCCAGCATCACGCAGTGGTCTGGATCGCCCTCTGCTGTCTGAATGACAATATTGCGAGTCTCGATCGTGCTGACTACCCCGTCGATGTAGGCGATGGCATCGACAGACTGCCCACCCTTCAGCTTCTCCACAACGGGCTCGGCCTCGTCCAGGTCGATGCCAAACGTAGCCACATGGTCATCTTCAGGAGTGCCCATGGTGCCATGCAAGGTGCCTTTCTCGTTGTTATATATCACGGCAGCGGTAGCTCCCGCACGGCCAGCGAGCGCAGACTTGTCGCCGAAGGAGCATACACCGCGGCGGACGAGAGCAATGTTGCCCTTGACGCTGGCCGGATAGTTCCTCGAGAAGCAGCCATCCTCGTCAACGAGGACAAGGCCTCCATGTACGGGCTCCTTGTCCTTGGTGGGCGGGGTCAAGCTCATGGGCGACGCGGACTTCGCTACAGCATTGCCCAGCACAAGGCGTGACTCAAATACGCTGCCGGAGTAGGCTGGGAAAGGCTGCTGTATGATCTTGTAATAGTCTCCAAGATTCGATATGGCATCCTGGATGTACTTTAGTGTTCCTAGGTGCCCTGTAGATGTGTTAGTGAGATTCGGTAGCTGTTTGGGATGAGCGTCTGAGGGGGTCTGGAAGAGGTCCGTTGGGGCAACGTGTACGCCACGGGCACTACGACGAAGCCTCACCTTCACTTCCAATTACACGCGTCGGCCTGTTGTAGTCATTCCAACTGAGATTCGCAATCTCATAGAGCTCCACTGCCCTCTCGAGCAGCTTGTCGCCCGAGATGGCGGCCTGGAGCGCCTCGCTGTCGACCAGAGGCTTGCCGGAGGACGGTGACAGCGGCGACTGCTGCGAATGGCCAAACAAAGGCTGCTGGAGGGAAGAAGCGCCACTTCCACGCAGGAAAGATACGGCGAGCGCCGTGAGGCACACGCCCTTGAACCCAGACATCGCGTGAAAATCAAGTGACGATGTTGAACGACGCCGAGGAGGAGGAGGAGGAGGAGGAGGAGGAGGAGGAGGAGGAGGAGGGTGGTGGTGATGATGATGATGACTGTTGGTCGATACGGACCGGAGCTGGACTCGGACACTGCTGCTGATAAGATCTCACACGAACCCCTGTTGACGCCGCAGGCTGGGGGTGGAGCTCAGCTGCCAGGGCAGGGCCACCTGGGCAGGGCCACCTGGGCAGGGCCACCTGGGGCTACTTGTCAAGGCCTGATCTTCTGATCTTCTATTCCCTCCAGGTGACCACGTGCCTATAGAACATCCCCCCCCCCCCCCAAATGGTGATCTTCGCCCCGGGGGGAATGGAGGACTGAGACGATTGTTAGGCTGAGATTTACGAGGCGAAGCTGGCGCCACTATAAAGAATCTGTTTGTATATTCATATATGGGTCATAAGCCTTCTTGTGTTATTTTCTTCTTTTGATTTCCGTCTTTTAGAAGTGTCGCTAAGTTGCGGCTGAATCTAGAGGATAGCGTTGCCCCCCCACACGCAAGTCACCGACGTCCAGGGTTTCTCTCGCTCCTGGCCTTGCCTAACTCTGCCTTGGGATACCTACTAGCGATCCGCTCGCAGCCAACTGGGCCCAACCAGATTCGAGGCCTCGGAGTCAGTTCTGTATCCATCAGAAAAAGAGGCATGGCATTTTGTTCGATATACTATGTAGATTGCTGAAAGCCGGTCCAGGGTCGCGGGGGCAACGCGCCACCTTACGTCATGGGGTGACATTCAAGCCACTACCGTGCAGGCGACATCTGAGATGCATGCCAGATGGACCTAAAGGTCAGGGAGGGAGGGATGTTCCTACTATGGCACGACTTCTACGATACCCCGTTGTCATAGTGCCCTGTTGAACATCTCAGCGCCCTTCCCCGGTGCTCAAGCATCTGAAATCCACCGGCGGCCGCTCGTTTAAGGCGCTATTCTATCTGTCCCAAGGGGGAGAAGGTTCGCAGAGTGATACGTACCGTTACCATGAAGTTCCTCGTCCGTGCGTTGGCCGCGGTCTCGGTGTAAGTCCCCTGGTTCTTCCGCGGGCGTCGGGGACAGGGAGGCTCACTGCTCACCCCCTCCAGGGCTGGCGTGCCCGCTGCGCAGGCTGTCGTGACCACCTCGACCCCGATATCCACGGTCTCTAGTACCATCTTCTCCGAGGTCACCGCGACCCCCACGCCTGCATCCGGCTCCCAGGCGGGATGCCCGACCGTGACCCTGACCAGCAGCATCTGCAGCAGCTGCGCGGTGCCCGACTGCGTCGAGGTTGAGCCCCTCACCCAGTCCTGCGGCTGCCCGAGCGCCATCCCGACCGTCTTCGTGGACTACCCTTGTGAGTCTGCATGTGCCGGCCTCGGGTGTCAGGCCGACTACGTCTTCTTCACCGAGAACTGCACCGCCCCCACCGGGAGCGCGGGTATATCCGCGAACTCCTCCTCCTCGGCGGCGGCGGCGGCGGCGGCGGCGGCTACGACGAACTCGACTGCGTCCTCGACGGGGACCGCAGTCGGAGGTTCGAACAGCACTGCGACGGGGCTGGGCGTCACTACCACTTCCACAAGCACGCAAGGAGCTGGGTCGGGAACGGGGACAGGGTCGGCCGCGTCAAGTGCGACGAGCGTCGCGGCTGCTGGGAGGATAAGACCCTTCTGGGTCCGCTGGCTGTAGGGAGACCCTGCTGGTCGGCACGTGTCTAGTCTGTTCCGGTCGTTGCAAGTCTCATGTGCCAGACCTGGCCTCATGTTACAGCGCGGATACTGGCGGCTGGTTCAAGGCTCGCCGTGTTGGGTCGGCTGCTGTTTTCGGGGGTTGGGGGGGGGGGGGTCGATTACCCCTGACTGCCATGATCGAGCGATGATTCATTTCGAGGCACACAAAGGCTTTCCAGCTTTAGCATACACGGAATTAATATAATAGTAGTTCACAGACAAATTTATTGCTCCACCGCACGTCTACGGCTCTTGGTTTGGTATGAGAAGACCAGAGTTACACCATGGAAGCCAGCTGCTGACTAATATCATTGCTGTAGGGCCTTCAAAATACTTATCTTAACCGAAGAGGATGTTAGAGATAATCGAGGTTTTTCCGTAGTATTTAGACCCTAATGGTCTTGATGCCAGTGAAAAGCCGGGCGGCCTGGTCTCCACTCCACCAAAATTCTCTCCAGCGGGCTCCGCTTGATTAGGATACTTGAACAAAATTCTTCTGTAGAGCTTTTAACAACAAGTAACAGGTCCGTTGGCCCAATGGCAAGGCGTCTGACTACGAATCAGGAGATTGCAGGTTCGATCCCTGCACGGATCAATTCATACCAGTACACTCGATTAAGTCGAGCTTCTCTTTTGTTATTTTTGCCAGATGTATTTTTGGGATCGGGCGTAGGCTTCGCTATTCCGGACGTGGGACAATGACTACAGGTGTACAATGTGCACTTAAGATTGGCGTTGTCCTGGTCCAGAGTATCTGAGGACCCCGGAGCACACCCAGGGCCGACGATTGTGACTCCTCGTCTTTCAAGACCCCGGGCTAGACCGTTGTGCTTCTGAGTACACCATGGCATTTCAGTGCCGTGGTGCCTTGTCTAATACATCTCGAGCTGTCTCGTCCATCATCCCTCGCTCGATCGCCCTGGCCATAAACTGGCGCGCCCAGAACTGACAATCCCGGATCTCGACCCTGACGCGGCCCTGTGGAGGGGTGTCAGCTCGTGGGCTCGTCGGGGTCATATTCCCCCGTCTATTTCTTCTGCTGCGAAGGAGAGACTTACATCCCGAGAGGCCCCCCTCCCGAGGCTCGGTCCGGGGGCCTCGATCGAAAGTGCTAGCCGCTCCAGCTCGTTGTACGCGGATCTATCCGTGCCGGCCTGGCCTGGGCCCTCCGGAAGGATGAGGCTCTTCCTGATAAGGACCTAGCCTCGTCATCAGGGGTGGATTCTCCGGATACCTGCTCGGGACGTAGCCTCGCTCAAACTCATGGGTGAAACCGTTCAGGGGATCGCCTCGCACATTGATCACGGTGCCGCGCTCCGGGTCCATTTGGCTGGGTACGAAGACGGACCAGTGGGCATGGAACAATGGTGATGGGACATAACAGAGGAGGTAGATATCCGCAGACTTCGATTCAGTGCTATCTGAAGCTGGCTGCATCCCAGCGGGGCCCGGCGTCTGAACACTGTATGCTCGGCCATCGTGAGTGCTGGCAGTGGGCGGTTGCTCATCAGCCAGATACGTTTAGGAAAGCCCAGATCCCCCCGTTGGCTAGCGGGCGACGCTGCCTAACTATCCAGGCCTCATGCTGCTGCCTGATATGCAGCACGCCGACGTGATCTGGCTGCCTGCCCTTGACCGCTACTCCTGCCGGTCCCCGCCGCTGCGCCTCAATCATTGACAGATCTCCCTGATCATCTCGACGTATCCCGCGGCAGCTACAGCGGTGAGGATGTGCCACCACCCGTGAAGCTCCAGGACGTACGCCCACGGCACCCCGACCGCCTCCCGCAGCGCCCGCAGCGGGGGGCACAGCTCTAGGTCGATCACCCATACGATGATGGCCACAACCATGGTCCCCGTCGAGGACCAGAACCGCCCCGAGACCCGGGATCTGCCCGTCGCGCCGGGGCGCTGGCGGTGGTATGACAGGTACAGCGCGCGCGTCCAGAGCATGTTCTCCATGATGAAGAACGAGCCCCAGTGCAGCTCCACGATCCTCGTCTGGTAGTACACCGCGGAGATGACGACGACCACGGAGAGCAGGACGATCGTTATGGCCCTCTGCGTTCCCGCCGAGTAGCCTGTGGTGTACAGCGGCTGCAGTAATGCCGAGCCGAGAAAGAACATTGACATCTCGTCGAGGAACTGGGCCTCGCGGTGGAGGCTCGCGTGGAAGATGAATGAGAATATCCCGACGAGGAGAAGCGAGACCGCCATCGTATCCATGCCGAAGAAAACCCCCCCCGGTGCATCTCGACGCGAAATCTTGAAGGCGTAGTATACTAACTCTGCACGTCAGTACGTCCTCCTCGCTGGCCATCCTAGGCGGACGCGGAGCCCCAGTTTCGCTCGTAGCTCACCGTAAGCGAGGTTCGTGAAAGTGTTGAAGAACTCGGCTATGTAGTAAGTAATAGCGTAGTCCTCCTCGCAAAAGCTATTCGGCGAGTATCAGCAACTGTTCTCAGGTCATCCCTGATCTTGCCCCTCCCTCCAGGTCCTAGGCAAAGGCCGCTCGCTGCGAGCGAGGGCCCCAGACATGTCGCATAGAACCGACGTTATGCTTCTGCCTTCTGAGATTCATACTGACTTCGCTGTGCTGGAGGGAGTGCCCCAATATCCCATGCTGGCGAAGGGATCTTTGCCAGGGTCATGACGACTTCGGTGGGCCATGGTTTCCGTTGGTATTGATGTTCGTATCCACGGATCGATCGTCTGAAAGGCCAGGATCCTAAGTTGTTTCGTCTTCAAGACTGGTCGGAAGGCAGATATAGACCGAAAGTCGAGTCGACCTGATAATTGATTTCGCTCCCGGGTGGCGCTCGCTCTCTTCTACCACGTGTGAGCGGTATGGGGTCTGATGTTCGTTGCCTGTTGCGGCAGTCTGGTCGATGAAATCACGGGTTCATGGTGCCACGTTCGAGGACGGCCAAAAACCCCCCCCCCCCCCAAAAAAAAACCGCTGTCACAGCCGAGGTTGAGCCGTGCAAGGGGGAGCCTCGACTCCACTTCTCAGCTAGATCCATGGGATTCTCATCTCAGCGCTCAACAAAATTCACATTTCGTCGGGCGAGGTGCTGCGCACACCTAGAAGCACGAAGTTTGGAGAAGATGACCGCAACATAGCAGGTCAACGGGGCTGTTTGTGAAAGGGGGGCAGCGGTAAAGAAACAAAATCGCAACTCCAGGCAATGCTGTTTCGATAGCGGGATCAGCCAAGAGGTCTGGACTGGGCCGCGAAGCCTGGTCTATCAGATTTGGGTGCGAACCTTTACCTCGTCTCTACGTAGATAGCAAAGTACAGAACACCTTCGGGGGAGAGGGGGAAAGGGGATGATTCTATTGCTGAAGTCGTAGCAATACCTAAGGCAACACAGATGGACGATTGAAGTATCTATTAAAGCATTGGGTTAAAGATAAACGATGCAGCGAAATTTAAAACAGTTGAACGTCCTGTTCAAGATTTGCAAGAACTAGAATCGCTTCCCTTCTTGAACGCCTTCCACGGGGAGCCGCATACAAACCCTCTTGCGAGGATTCCAAGGGCTCCTCTCAAATGCTAAACCAAAATCATTAATCAAGTCGGATACCCCTCAAAACTATAAATCGTGCCATTCAGCAGCGCATAAGCACAACGGGCGCCGTTGATGCTGGTGCCAGGGCCCGGGCCCTGGCTCACATATGTCGCATTGGGATTAGTCGAGGCTAGAGTAGTCCCCAGTACAGGAAACCTCAGGTTTGTTCAACCGTATCCTCCCAATCGTAGAGAGTCATCGGGGACGGGCCAGATGGCGCCGTAGCTGTTGTTCGTCGAGTTGGCTGTGTGGGCTTGGGAGGCAACTGCAGTCCAATGGTTGGACGTGGCGCCGCCGACAAGGCCTTTGGTAAACCTCAACAAGGTGTTTGTGTAACCAGACGGGTCTATGCCAAGTCCTTGCCGAGAGGTATGGAGAATTAGTAGAAGTAGCAAAAAGATCAGCTCGGAGTTGACTGAGACTTACGAGATACACATCATATCCTGGTGTCACCGAGAATACCCAATCATACAGTTGCCATGCACCGGGCACGGTCGCCGTGCTCGTGTTCAGAGGCTGCAGAATACGTGCTAGATTGTAGGTTGAGGTTGATTTTGTAACCGTGCTCGACTGTGTAAAGCTCCAGTAGACGCCATACTAGTCAAAACCTCCCCCACGCAAACTGGCAGTTACCGTCGAGTTTAAGGGGACGCTAGGGACTGATGTATATAGGGCCGATATCCTGATAAATCTGCTAGACGCACATTGGATGTCACACCATAGATATAGTTGTCGGTGGGGTCGCAGCCCACAGAATTGATGCTGCCGTTTCTGTTGCCCAAACTTGTGTTCTGCACATCATAGCTCCTCGTCGTGAGATTCACTTGGAGGAGCGTCGTGGCCTGGACCAGGTACGCATAAGCATTGCATGACTAAGTAGGGAATGGCGATTCAATGAGGACCGTGCCTTTTACAGTTCCGTTCGGCTGTGGGATCGTAGTCGTGGCATACACGAAGCCACTGGTATAGGTGGTGGTAATGGTGGTATAATTCCCGCTATGAGCTACTACTGGTTCTTGACTGAGAACTCGAGGCGGTAGTAGACACGCTCGCTGCTGATGTAATTGTTGGAGATGTTGTATTTGCGGGACGAGAAGCGGAAGAAGATGCAGAGCCTGTAACATTAGAGGAGCTTGCAGAAGCTGATAATCCCGCGCTTGAGCTCCTTTGCGCGGCAGCTGCTGAAGAGCTTTGCTGGACTGCTGAGGAGCTTTGTTGTGCAGCAGCCCCTGAAGAGCTTTGCTGGGCTGCTGAGGAGCTTGGTTGTGCAGCAACCACCGAGGATCTTTGTAGAGAAGCGGCTGCTGAGGAGCTTTGCTGAGCTGCTGTTGAGCTTCGTCGTACAGCAGCTACTGAGGAGCTTTGCTGGACTGCTGTTGAGCTTTGTTGTGCAGCAGCTGCTGAGGAGCTTTGCTGGGCTGCTGAGGAGCTTTGCTGGGCTGCTGAGGAGCTTTGCTGGGCTGCTGAGGAGCTTTGTTGTGCAGCAGCTGCTGAGGAGGTTTGCTGGGCTGCTGAGGAGCTTGGTTGTGCAGCGGCTGCTGAGGAGCTTGGTTGTGCAGCGGCTGCTGAGGAGCTTGGTTGTGCAGCGGCTGCTGAGGAGCTTGGTTGTGCAGCAGCTGCTGAGGAGGTTAGCTGGGCTGCTGAGGAGCTTGGTTGTGCAGCGGCTGCTGAGGAGCTTTGTAGAGTAGCGGCTGCTGAGGAGCTTTGCTGTGCAGTAGCCACTGTTGAGCTTTGTTGTACAGGAGCCACTGAAGAGCTTTGTAGAGAAGCGGCTGCTGAGGAGCTTTGCTGTGCAGTAGCTACTGTTGAGCTTTGTTGTACAGGAGCCACTGAAGAGCTTTGTAGAGAAGCGGCTGCTGAGGAGCTTTGTTGTGCAGCAGCTGCTGAGGAGCTTTGCTGGGCTGCTGAGGAGCTTGGTTGTGCAGCGGCTGCTGAGGAGCTTTGTTGTGCAGCGGCTGCTGAGGAGCTTTGTAGAGTAGCGGCTGCTGAGGAGCTTTGCTGTGCAGTAGCCACTGTTGAGCTTTGTTGTACAGGAGCCACTGAAGAGCTTTGTAGAGAAGCGGCTGCTGAGGAGCTTTGCTGTGCAGTAGCCACTGTTGAGCTTTGTTGTATAGCAGCCACTGAGGAGCTTTGTAGAGAAGCAGCTTCTGAGGAGCTTTGCTGGGCTACTGAGGAGCTTGGTTGTGTAGCAGCTACTGTTGGGCTTTGTAGAGAAGCAGCTGCTGAGGAGCTTGGTTGTGTAGCAGCCACTGTTGAGCTTGGTTGTGCAGCAGCCCCTGAAGAGCTTTGCTGGGCTGCTGAGGAGCTTTGTTGTGCAGCAGCCACTGAGGAGGTTTGCTGGGCTGCTGAGGAGCTTTGTTGTGTAGCAGCCACTGAGGAGGTTTGCTGGGCTGCTGAGGAGCTTTGTTGTGTAGCAGCCACTGAGAAGCTTTGTAGAGAAGCGGCTGCGGAGGAGCTTTGCTGTGCAGTAGCCACTGTTGAGCTTTGTTGTACAGCAGCTGCTGAGGAGCTTTGCTGGGCTGCTGAGGAGCTTTGTTGTGCAGCAGCTGCTGAGGAGCTTTGCTGGGCTGCTGAGGAGCTTTGTTGTGTAGCAGCCACTGAAGAGCTTTGTAGAAAAGCAGTTGCGGAGGAGCTTTGCTGGGCTGCTGAGGAGCTTGGTTGTGCAGTGGCCACTGAGGAGCTTTGCTGAGTAGTAGCAGCCACTGAGGAGCTTTGTGGTTCAGCGGCTACTGAAGAGCTTTGTAGAGAAGTGGCTGCCGAGGAGCTTTGCTGAGCTGCTGTTGAGCTTTGTTGTGCAGCAGCTGCTGAGGAGCTCTGCTGAGTGGCAACCGTTGAGCTGGCTTGCTGGGTAGCAGCTGAACTCTGCTGTGTGGCTGTTGGGGAAGCTTGCTGAGCGGCAGAAGTTGAGCTCTGCTGTGCGGCTGCTGAGGAGGCTTGCTGAGCAGTGGCTGTTGAGCTTTTCTGTGCAACAGCAGAGCTGGTTTGTAATACAGTAGAGTATATTGAGGTGCTGGCTTCTTGCAATGCTGTAGATATTGTAGATATTGTACTGCTTGTGAAAGGAGAATTTGCATTGGGAATTGACGCAGATGTTGGGCCTGCCGATGCTGCAGTACTGCTGCTACTAGCCAGAGAAGATATAAGTGCAGGTGTGATAGTTTGTGTAGAGGGGGTCGTTATATCAATACTCATGCTTGAAGAAGCTGAGCTTAATTGAGAAGACGGCAGTAGGATCTGGCCGATACTTGACGTGGCTGAGTTAGCACTCGACTGAATAGCGTTGGCACTTGACTGAGCAGCGGCAGCACTTGACTCAATAGCAGCACTCGACTCAATAGCAGCACTCGACTCAATAGCAGCACTCGACTCAATAGCAGCACTCGACTCAATAGCAGCACTCGACTCAATAGCAGCACTTGACTGTATAGTAGTACTCGACTGAATGTTGGCACTTGACTGAGCAGCAGCGGCACTCGACTCAATAGCAGCACTCGACTGAGCAGCGGCAGCGCTCGACTCAATGGCGGCACTCGACTCAATAGCGGCACTCGACTCAATAGCGGCACTTGACTGTATAGTAGTACTCGACTGAGCATTGGCACTTGACTGAGCAGCGGCGGCACTCGACTCAATGGCTGCACTCGATTCAATAGCGGCACTCGATTCAATAGCGGCACTTGACTGTATAGTGGTACTCGACTGAGCGTTGGCACTTGACTGAATGGCGGCGGCACTCGACTCAATGGCGGCACTTGACTGTATAGCGGTACTCGACTCAATAGCAGCACTCGACTGAGCAGCGGCGGCACTCGACTCAATAGCGGCACTCGACTGTATAGCGGTACTCGACTGTATAGCGGTGTTCGACTGAGCGTTGGCACTTGACTGAATGGCGGCGGCACTCGAATAGGGTGATGTAATCGAGGGAATAGCTGCCGAGTTAGTACTTTGGCTGGGCAATGCTTGTGCAGAGCTCAGTGCAGTGCTTGACTGTGTAAGGGAACTTGTCACCGGGCCCAATGCCGTGAGGCTGGCGGTCGAACCGCTCAAAGACTGGGACGAGGCTGGGCCCTCGCTTGATGCTGGCACTGCAGAGGAAGCCTCGGCTGCATTGGACATATTGCTAGCTGTAGCCTGTCCAGCAGATGAAGCCAGAGACGGGCTGATTTCGGTACTGGATGAAGCTTGTACACCAGAGGGGCCCTCGATTGAGCTGGAGAGGATGCCGGCCGTGGCCTGTACAGATGATGATGGGCCTAATGTCGTTGTCGGCGACAGAATTGGAGAATTTGACGACGGTGAAAAAGTGATCGAGCCCAAGGAGGCAAGGCTAGTGGGAGCGTTCTCAGGACTGGCAGGACTAGAAGGAAATCCGCTCGTCAATGCGGACGCTGTTGATGGTGAAATCTGCGGTTCGCCTGCTGACGTTGAGCTCGCGACAGCCGACTCGGGCAGCGACAAAGACGTTGTGGCCGCCGTGTATGGGAAGCTAGCTGGGCTCGAGATGAACCCAGACGAAGTGCTCGGCAAGGTGGTGCTGGATGTAGCCACCACGGTGAACACGAACGTGATGTCATAATTACCATCTGCACCTGACACTGTGAGAGTGGAAGTCACGGTCTCGGCGGCTTCATCCAAAGGCGGCGCGACTTGAACAACATCTGTGCCGGTGTCGACCGTTATGAAATCATCTCCATCTAATGAGCTTGAGATACCGCTGATGCTGTCAGTGGCAAGTCGGAGATAAGGTCGCACCACCAAAGTGAAGATTCGACCAGCGTAGACGGTGAATGCTGTGGGGAGAGGCGTTGCAGAAGTCGTGGGCGTTGTGGACTGAGATGAAGCCGAATTAGGCGTAAGTGGTGCGGCCTGGGAAGTAGCCGCCTGAGTAGGACCAAGACTGGTAGCTATCGAGGAGCTAGGTGCGAACAGAACCACGACCTGGAAAAGAATGGGATAGATCGCTCCATTGTCATTGATGTTGACCGTGATGCTGAAGCTTTCTGGAGATTGATCTGCGGGCGGGTCGACATTCAGCGTCAAAACACCATTAACATATGAATCAGATATCCAATTCTCAGGTGACGAAATAGAATCCACGAAATCCGAAGGATCCCGTAGGTAGGGTTCGAGGCTGATGGCTAGGTTTTGACCGGGATAGACGTAGATGGTACTGGGTGTGGACGATGGGCTAGTAGTTGAGCTAGAGACCGCGGGCTGTTCAGGAGTTGATGTGGTAGCCACACCACTCAGGCCAGGCAAGGGGGAGGAGGCTGGGGACGAGATTGAAAGTCCCGCTCCCTGCGTCGAAGCCACCGTGACACTGCTTGAAGATACGGTCGGTACTATGACCAATTCAGCATTGGCGACATAGGTCTGTCCTGTGGTTGAAGACGTGGCTGTGACCAGGATGCGGAAAGTACCAAAAAGATTTCTTGGCAATGTTCCGACTAGACTTTTCGTAGCGGGATCATAAGTCAACCCGCTCACGTTCGGAGTCGTGACGTTGACAATCTGGTCATTGGGATTCTCAAGAAGTGAGGCAAGGGGGATGTCGACTGTAGCTCCTTCAGGCTCGACGAAAACAGCGGTGCCGGGTGTTGCCGCCGAGCTGCTAGTAGAGGCAATAGCAGTCGCGGAAAATAGACTGCCTGAGCGAGGTGATAGTGTTTGAGCTCCCTTTGTTGGGTTCCCCGAGGTCGACGATGCCAGGGGAAGCGTGTTGGACTGTCCGCCAGGAGACACAGAAGCAGACGGCCTGGCTGAAGAAGCGGGCGCGGCGGCGATGATCAGCTTTGCATACACTAAAAAGGTATTGCCGTTAGCGTCCTCCGCTGGGAATGAGACAATGACGGTCCCAGGCTGAGAGCTCGCAGGTACAGTCCCGAATACATCCAGGTGTGGCGGATCGAAATTGTAATCCTCATCGGAGTCAATCCAATCGGGCGCACTTGTGGGGTCGCCGGTAATTACTGTGCCATCACCAAGAACATCCTTGGCAGCTTGCGTTGCATCAAATTCGAAATACTGGCCCGGGAAAACTGTCAGTACAGTTATGAACGGCGCCGCTGATGCAGAGACAGTAGAAGGCCCCGTGCTAGCCGTAGCGGAGGAGAGCACCGCTAGAGGTGTTGTGAGTCCAGATGGGTTGGGAGCTCCCGCCGTTGAAGGGACGAGTTGTATGTTTGAAGTGATAGATGAGCTGGGCGTGCCCGATGGTAGCGGAGGCAGCAATGCTGAAGAGGACGACGCAGACCGCTTTGTGACGATCAACTTAACAGTGATAGTGTAAAATCCGCCTGATGAGCTCATGACAGTCTCCGTAATTGTGATGGTCCCCAGAGTTTGATCGCTGGGAACGATCCCCTCGAAGGTAGACTTGTCGGAACTCCATTCTACCCAGTCTACTTCCGGCGTCAGGGAATATGTAATTGGAGTATCCCCTGCAGGATCGGTGAAGAGTAGCTCTGTATCAACTGAAAAGGCCGATCCAGTATAAACTATCACGGAAGTGACAATCGATACTGCGGCTGAACTTGTTGCTGTGACCGATGCCGACAGAGTATTAGCAGCCGCAGGACTTGTGGTGGGGATGCTGCTCCCAGATATTGACTCGGATTCAGTCAGACTTAGCAGCGAGAGCGGGGCTCCTGATGAAGACGTGGTTGCTGCCGAGACTGTCTGACCTTGCGATAAGGAGCCTTGGGATAAAGGAGAAACAGGCGCAGGGACGGAACCCGTTGTCTGGGGCGGACTGGATGTACCAGTAATGACCTGAGACGACACGTAACTGGGTGGTAGAACCACGGTGGCCGATATGCTGATACTGCTGGCTGCAGAGACGCTCTGGGTGGCAGCGAGAGGCTGGGAACTGCTCGAGACAACATCCTGACACTGGTTTCCTACATTTCAACGTCAGCCTGAACCAAAATCTAAGTCGGGGATAGGTTACGAACGAGCTACGACCACTAGCTGGATGGTTGTACAGCCGGTCGGACCACCGGCGGTTGTAAAAGTAGCATAGACTACATCATTCAGTTCGCAAAAGCCAGCCGTGTCATTCGAGAAGGCCGGATTCTGCCACACCAGCATGCTGTCGACAACCTCGAACTGAGTCGTAATGGTCCCGGTCGTGAAGTCATTCAGGCTGATGTAAGGAACACCCGGATCGACGGACACCGGCTGATCAGTGTCGAGATCGGTCAGATTGTACCCCATTAGTTGGTAGGTCGTTGCATCAGCGCACGAGTCCGTTGTGCCACCGTCAGATATGTAGCCCGTGCCAGAATCTGATAGCGCTATTTGTCTTTTACGGCGGTACGTGGTGTTGCCCGCCAGACCGGCATTGGGAGTTAATGTAGGAGCAGACGGCCGGTATACGCTTAGAACCAGTGTGCTGGCAGCCGGAATTGTAGCAGCCACCGTTGGTGGAGCTTCGTTCGTGATCACAGGCGCACTTGCTAAATTAGAAGCTGTTCGAGCGTCCTCCTTGATTAGCCATTTTGCCGATTACCACCATGAGACCACCTAAGAAGTGATTGTTCTTACCAGTTTCTGACTCTATGACAACCTGATTTGTCGTGACAGTAGGGCCAGGACCACTCCCCAACCCTGTGGCCCCCTGGTTCTGCGTGAAAGCAGGACCAGGACTACTTCCCGCCTCTGTCGGCTCTTCAGCCTGCGTGACAGCGAGAGGCTCGACCGTCACGACGGCCAGGTAGATCGTAGTGTAAATGTAACATATTGATGCTGCATGGTCGATGCTTGGATCACGCTTTAGATTCGAGAGACCGCTGGGGGAGAAATTTCGGCAGTATGCCAGGAGGGGGAGGAGCAAGAGGAGGACTAAAATCCTCATAATGTACAACGCAGTCTTCACGTTTACAGAAAGACCACAATGGCGTGCAGTCCATCTGGGAGTTCTGCGAGCAGCAGGGGGCGTTACAGATAATGATTCCACGGGATGAGCCAGCACGAGACGCGCCGACGCGCGAGACGCGCCGAGTATCTGGAACAGATTGGCCAAGAACTCATCGTGAAGCTGTAGGCCGATGCGCCCTTTCGGATTTGCTAAATAGGTTGTGAGCATCAGCTTACACGCTTCAGCGCGAAAGTACCACGCTTGAGGTCGGGAAATTTACGCGTGGAATGAATGGTCAGGCTTCTCGGACCTATTCAGGCGCATGATTGAGGCACTAACATTCCTCAGTCCGCGTTCGGGCACACGCGACTCGCTCGCACGTGTGCTCTGGCATGTTGTGATCGGCACCCCTCGGACGCGAGAATCTCAACCCCAATGTCTACTGCCTCTTTGCTCCGGCTTTCCTTTCCGATAGTCCCTTGGGATGGAGCGCGCTGATCTGGCGAGTCGTCATATCTTGTTTGGCCTAACCTAGGGCAATGAGCTGTTTATAGACCAGGAGCCTCACCTTCCAAATGCCACGGTCCTTTGATGAACTACGATCTCTCGTGTAAGCCTCAAAAGCACATCAGCTTATCCATGGTAAATGTATGGCGGTATTTTGAGCAAGTAACTTATCGGGCGTCAAAGGCTGAGGGGTCCGAAGCAAATGTAGCGGGGTTTCAGCTTGAGCAACCAGACCCTCGGCTGGCTGTCGAAAGGACTTCATCCTTGACAAATTCATTGTCACACAGACGCTGGTAGTTCTTGGGTCGAAACAAAGGGGGGGGAGGGGGTTTATGATGCAAAGGGGTCAGTTTTGCTTGCTCTAGGTCGACTACACCGTGCTGCGTCGAGCGGTCGTTCAGGATGTTGGAAAAGGCAGCATTGATTTACTATGGTATTGTAAGTAGCCGCACACTGCGACAAGGGCATGGAGCTCGGAGATGAGAAGCCGACATTCTTCCGGATCCACTTTTGACATCCCGTCTTCCTTCTCTAACTCCACACCAAGCAAAGCAAGGGGTGGTGTTATGAAGCTCATGTGCCTCCTGTGCCATCAATTAATCAACATGAGTAGAAATATTTCTCAATGATAGAGCTTCTACAATTTCATATCCGAGTACCCTCACTTGCTATCCTTATCTTTTCAACATAACATTGATGAGTTTGAATTAATTTTGGGCCAGATGTTGTTAGCAGTATCTCTATCTAGCTTTCTCCCTTTATTTTGTACACGATCAGCCACGTACAAGTCAATCTGGTGTCCTGAACAGTACTCGTTATCCCCCCCTCTTTCCCTCAATAAGGAAAAGAATCGAATTCTGAATATTTGCTTCCAGACCACGAACTCAAGTGCGATAGAAACGGTTTGTAAGCAGATCGAATATGTTATTCTTAGCCTATGCGCCAAGTCTTATCGGGCTTTCTGTCTTCTTACCGGTAAAGTGAGTGAAACTCGAGATTGCGTAGTGAGCTGTGCCGGAAGATTATAGCTCGAGCCGGAGGATTACGACATTCGCCTCACGGAGAGAAGTTCATCGCTGCTTAAGTATCATTGCGTCTTGTGGGACGAAGCAGTCTGTATGTAGAGGGTATCATTCTCTGCATGCCCGAGATTGAATGTACCTTGAGTGAGTAGCTGTAGATACTGTATGAAGCGCAACCTCCATCAGCATTTAGGAAAAGCGTGACTGAGGTTGTTTTGCGTCACAACCCAAACGACTCGTCTGTGATTTCGAGTTTTACTATACAGATGTGTCGCGAGCAGGGGCCTCTGGTCGGCCCACAAAGACCCACTTCTACAGCGCTCTCTCTGTATATATCGAGCGTCTTCCTTCCTTTTCTCTCTCATACAATAGAACAAGCACAATACAAGCCGTTTATTCAACTATCGCTCGCGCCTGCTCGTCACAATCCAACATGTCATCTCCATATATAATCCACGGCTTCTTTCTAATATACAGTCGACTTTAGCAACTTCCTTCGATCCTCCACGCTTCCAGATAGGGGTTCCTAGCACTGATCAACAAGCTCATAGATACGCCAGCCTCCAAAAGTCATCACCGAAGGGCATCTTGAACTATGACCTCAGCATGGCTTTTCCACAAATGGTGGTCCACACGAACTCTTTCCCAGAAACATCGGCATCCTCATTTCGCAATGACGAAGACTGTGTGAAGTGGCCTAACGTGACCGTTTCAGATGCGCAAAACTACACGGCCACACATCGTCTCTCTATAGAAGCTTCAGCTAGCGTCATCTGTAACTCTCGAGAACGTAAACTACGTGTTTGCGATCTTTTTGGTGGCTAGCGACGGCTCCAGTCACTTGGCGGACCCGCAAATGTCAAAGACATTTCTCATGATCAATAGTGCGAGCCTTCTTCTTTGTCTTACACTGTCTATCAACTTGCCCTTTCAGAGCGCGCAAATCAATGTCTAAGAAGGTACTAATGCGATATGTCAAGTAGATACTGCTAATTTGTCTACCAGTCAAAACACGGAGGAGTTATACCCGTTCCCGGGAATTCATCAGCTTCCCGCCAACAACAGGATCTCAACACCAACTACGTAAACCATGTATCTATTAGGAACGCATCTGATTCCTTGCTTGCAAGCTCACCAGTGTTCTACCTAGAGCCGCATGGGGACGGTTCCGGAGGTCTAAGTACGGGTCCGGCCGTCGGGCTAGCTGCAGGGCTCTGCGTGCTCTTGGTGCTGCTGGTACAGAGTGGACGTAGCACTTTGAAGATGATTCGTGAGATTCGTGAACAGAGAGCGGAGAAGGCGGAGAGGAGAAGAGCTCGGGTCCCAACTCTTCACGGCTTTCCCTTATGAGAGTTGGGGGTCGCGGCCTGAACGCGACCGACCCGATACGAGGACCGGCGGAACACGGAATTGGTGGCGGAGGCCCGGAGCCGTCTCGCGAAGGGGGATACTGAGGGCGAACATTGTACATCTGGGGCCGCAGGAGTCTTTGGGGATAGAATTGCAGACCACAGGCGCCGTGACGGCACCGCAGACTCAAGCATCGGCTGAAGGGACGCTTCCGCCCCGACATGAGAGTGTTAAGCCGCCACCGAGATATCAGACTCCTCTCTTCGTCGCCTCGTCTGTCTACTCAGGAGACTGGCCCGAACCTGCAAGGCCCCCTAGTTCGGATGGGTGAAGTCTATGGTCTCTGATCCACCCAGTGCGTAGGCGAACTGCGTGGCTCCAAGAGAACGCACAGAGGTAGTCTGTCCTCCATGGGAGGCGATAGTGGCGGCTGACGGTGGACCGATACCTCCCATCGACGGCAATGTATACTTTTTAGATACAGGCTGAATAAAACGACCACTCGTCCGTAGCTGGCAGGACTCCCGTCTCGCGTGCACTTGTCTCCTATCTCTTTCTGGACCCCCAATCACTGCCAAATTGGCGATTGCACGGTTCCCCTTGGACTGGACATCAACGTTAAGATACCGAGGTACCGCCTCAACGGCTTTGCGTGTAGTGTGGAGCTCGTTAACAGGGGTTCACTACCGGAAGCCCCCCAGGTCTCCAAGGTGCTCTAGCCGGTATTGATGGAGTTGAAGATATAGCAAACCTGGTAATTGCTTTCTGGAATCACAATTTGAATCCCGACCCCGTTTGCAGATTGAAATCGTAGGCAAACCCCCCACCCCCCCCCCCACTATTCAGCATGCGGTTACAAATCAAGACTACCTGCAGTGTTATCGCCGAAAAACTTGCCTTAGCCTCCCCACCCTGGACATGCAAAGTCTGACGACGATACAAGGGCCCGTTGCCACAATAAGTTCTGGACCTCGGCACATCTCTTGGTGTTTCGTTCCATTCGGACGAATACCATCCTAGGACAACCTCGGGACAAAAACAAAAAAGAAGACAGTACCTGTCGCACAAGGGGCATAGGTAGAGCTACCTAAAGCATCCTGACGGGTGGGTCTTGATGGAGACACGATGCTGTATGTATTATTCATCCATCACGTCACTGCGCGGAGACTCCCGCGAAATACTGTCTCGCATTACGAAGAGTACCATAGTATTCCATGCTGGACGGCAAGCCCCCGGTATTTTGGCCTCATTCTCCCTACGCGTCCTCGACCCATGACTCGTACCGATATTCATCTACATACTTAAAACTCACGACCGGCCGTGTTACATTGTGCCTGAACCCATTCCCAGTTCTCGGCCACCTTATCTTCACTCTTCCAACCGCCATCATGTCAACCCCAAACAAGACTTTCGTGTTCAAGAAGGTGCCCCGGGGCGTCCCGGTCCCTGGCCAGGATATCCTGACCGAGGATCGCCCCGTCGATCTTGATGCCGTCCCTGAGGGCGCTCTGATAGTCAAGAACCTCGTCGCATCTTACGACCCGTACATGCGCGGCCGGATGCGTGATGCCAGTATCCAGTCCTACTCTGCCGCGTTCGAACTCGGCGGTCCGTTGGCCAACAACTGTGTATCCAAGGTTGTCAAGTCCAACGTGCCGGACTTCAAGGAGGGCGACCTGGTGGTCGCCTTCGCCTCGATCGCCGAGTATGCGGTCATCCCCAAGGAGGTCGTCGCGGCTGGCCGGGTAACGAAGCTGCGCAACCCGTATAACCTCGACCTGGGCCTCTTCGTGGGCCAGCTGGGCATGCCCGGCCTGACCGCCTGGTCGTCGTTGTACAAGATCGGCAAGCCGAAGAAGGGCGAGACCATCTTCATCAGCAGCGCAGCTGGCGCCGTTGGCTCCACCGTCGGCCAGATCGCGAAGCATGAGGGATTGAGGGTCATCGGCAGCGTTGGGTCGGACGAGAAGGCTGAGTTCATCACCAAGGAGCTCGGGTTCGATGCCGCCACGAACTACAAGAAGGAGTCCCCGGCGGAAGCACTGAAGAGACTCGCGCCGGAGGGCATCGACATCTACTACGAGAACGTTGGCGGCGAGACGCTGGAGGCCGCCATCGACGCCATGAAGACTCACGGGCGCATTGTCGGATGTGGAATGGTGGGTACACCTGCCTTTACACGCTCAAGCTGTAGTTTAGAGGCTGAGAACTAACACCCCGGTGAAGATTTCACAGTACAACAACAAGGACCGCTCGGAGAGCTTTGGTGTCAAGAACCTCATGTCGATTGTCACCAAGAGGATCACTTTCCAGGGGTTCGTTGTCAGCGATGCGGGGTTTGGCCCTGCCTATTACGAGGAGCACCAGAGCAAGCTGCAGCAGTGGCTCCACGAGGGCACGTTCAAGGCCAAGCTTGCCTGGACTGATGGTATTGACAATGCTGCTGAGGGCTTCGTGGGCATGCTCGAGGGCAAGAACTTTGGCAAGGCTGTTTTGAAGATTGCAGATGCTTAGATACCCTTTGCGCTCGATGGGAGTTGAGGAAGGCTTTGTGTGGGCTAGCCGGTAGGATCTTGACGGGAGAAATCTAGCATGAAATTTGAAAGCAACAAGAGAATTAGGTTGAGGCCATGGATGTCCATAACAGAGCCTCTTAACATATGAGCCATTTCATGCTCCTGCGTATACGTCGCTCTCTGTAAATGATACCAACGCGGTGATGATTGAGATCAAGGGCCTGGTACCCGAGGTTATGTTTATAAGCTCTAATACGACTTACATCGTCTGGATTTCAGGATAATGCGAGGCCTGCCTTGGGCTGACAGACACGGAGAAGGGCTCCACAATCTATATGCAGCAGGTGGAATCTGTCAAGAATGGTGCGGATTAATCTATTCATCTATGACGGGTTAGTCACTACCCATATTAATTTATATCCTTGAAGCTGTCTTGAATGGCTGGCTCCTATAAACAAGCAGTCCACAGTGAGTACCCTGTCTTGGAGCCAGACGGAGAGCTAAGTCCCGATTTCTTGCTCGTCACAACAATAGCAATAAAGAGCACTGTCATTATCATGTTGCTGGTTTTTCTGGACTTCAGGATCCCTTGACCTGGCCTGAGTGACATATTTCCCGGCGATCAAGCAAAGGTTTAAAATGTTCGTTACAAACGCTAGCAGTGGTCCTTCATTTTCTGTTCCACCTATCAACTCTACTCCCTGCCTATTTTCATGCTCCGACATGTATATGGCGATGTCAATGAGACACAAAATCTCAGCCATCTCTATTCTAATGCTTCAACTTGGTGCGTTTGTGGTGAGGAACTTGGGACGCCGGGCTAGATGAAGGCGTGTAATATGTTGGAGAAGGAACATCCTACCTTTGTAATCACCAAGCTGAACAGCTGGGCTCTCATTGACTAGCTATCATTGTGACACTATTATAGGACCAGAATACAAGATCGACATGGCAGGAGCAATTATAGAGCCTGGACCCTCAGGCATCACCAAGACTGTACCCAGGTTTGTGAGATTGAATGATTGAACTCATTTCATTAGTGAGCTGATCTGAACTGACCTAGAGAATCCCAACTATGGATAATTAAGCTGAGCCTTGGTTCTTGATCACCCTCTTCACGCTTTCTTTATGATATAGCTACCCTCGTGCATTGCAGATCTCCTCTAGAACACATTCATTCGTGTAATTGTATAATGTTCCGCACAATGATGCATTGTGTACATAGAACAGAAGATAGGGGGAATATAGAACGAGATTCGTAAGTGCTCATATCACCCGAATCTCCAAGAGAGCGGGTTAGAGCATGACAGGAGAAGTTCGTTAGGGTACAGCACCGACGGCGTGGCCGGCGGCGTCATCTATCCCACCTTACACGACAGAATCGTCAGCCCACGTTCCCCAGCCTCATGCAACCCCAATCACCCGGGCGACATCAACTTCTGTACAGCATAAACTATACATTGTTAACACGAAAACCACGACATTCAGCCAGAGGAACTGGCGAAAAACCGAAAAGAGGGTCAGCGTCGACCCAACAATGGCCGGGGTCGCGCTGGGGAGGGCGACACCGCACGCAGCTGTCCCCACGTCGACAGGCACGCCGAGCCGGCCGGGACGGCAGGTCTTCCCAGTCCCGGTCGAGGTTTGGCGCGGAGGCGACGTGGACCTCTTGGGTCTGGCTGTGGCAGGGTGGGACCTCGACTTCGTCAGTATCGAGACCCGGCTTCGGGTGGTACAGGTGGAGTACGAACGGTGTACCGCTCGGGCGGTACCGGGAAGTTGTGGGGCGACAGGTTTAGGTCGACTCGGACGATTCGTCAATCAGACATTTTGATCTTTGGAGAGGAGACGGTGGCCAGAGGTGTGAAGGAAATGGGAGGTGAAGAGGTGATCCTGGGAGTAAGAAGGAAGAAATGTGGCAAGGATAGAGTGCCGAGCGATATAAAATCGTCCTGAATGGATAATGTCCTCTGTGACAGTGTACGAAAAGTATTACTTGATAGAAATCCTAACTCCTTAGAGGCTCCAAAAATTCCTAGAAGCAGATGTAGGTAGATACTTGAGCCGAGCAGAATTCCTCATGCTCTTAAAAGCATTACGGATGAAGAGATTACCGTATTTGAACATGTGCGAGGAGTTCAAGTGAATTAATGACAGCGCCGACATTCGCGCCGTCGTCAAGCTGTGCTGGCTCCTGTAATCCATCACAGCTATGCACACTTTGGCTAATTATGCTGATCCGTTCGTGTGGTGGGCGGCCTTGCCGCTAGGACTGCCGGCGCCGCCTCAGAGCTTTTAATGAGAGGGCGGCATATGTACTGGGTTCGTTCCTAATTGTTGTTGTTGTTATTGTTGGATAATATAATAGAGGTTAGTTAGAATGTAAGATAAAGCATTGCTGAAGTCATAGGACCCCTTGGCTCACACAATCTCTCTATATGCATTGAACTTTTTATTATTATTATAAAAAAAACCCACCAAAATACCCGACTTCATACCTTAGTAAGTATCTTTTGTCTAGGTCAATGTTCATTATATAGTCCTCTTATTTCTGAAACTGCTTCTCAATCCAGTCAAACATAACCGCATTCAGGTACGTTGGCGCCCCGACCTGGCAGTGCACCCCGGACGCAGACTCCTCGTCAAACACGTACAGATGGCCCTTGTCGCCCAGACCCTCCTTGACCTGCTCCGGCTGGCCCTTGAAGAAGATGTCTGCCTCCGCATCGCCGAGGGAGACGGGGCATTGCACGCCGCCGATGACGCCCTCGAGCGTGAACCTGCCGACGCGGTCGAAGAACTCGGACGCGGACCTCGTGCCAAAGGACCAGAGCGCCTGGTCCAGCGACCACTGCATCGAGGTGGGGATGCGGCCGCTGGTCGCGATCCGGCTGAACACGTCGTCGAACTCGACGCGCCGCCCGGACCTGTAGAGCTCGATGGCCTCTGGCGGGGTGCGGGCTCTGTAGACGGCGCCAAAGTCCCAGAGGCCGTCGCAGGCGACCGTGGCCGCGGGCCGGTGCTCGAAGGCCGCGGCGCGCACGCAGAGGTAGCCGCCGAGGGACTCGCCGAACAGGACGAGCCTGGACGGGTCGACCTCAAGCGCGGCGGCGTTGTCGATGGCCCAGTCGACCACGGGCGTCACGACGCGCTCCCAGTCGTGGATGAAGCCGACGCCCTGGTCCCGCACGACGCTGCACTGGCCTGGCCCCTCGTAGGTGATGACGTTGTACCCGCGCTCCAGCGCCGCGAAGCCGCTCTGGTGCAACAGCTCCTCCTGCGCGCCATCGAAGCCGTTGCCCAGGAGCATGGTGGGCCCCCGTGCGCCCTCGCCCCCACCGGCGGCCCTGAAGTAGATGATGGGGATCTCGAAGTCGCCCCTGGCGCTCCTCAGGGTGTGCCGGGTGCCGTTGCCCAGCATGGCCAGGGCACGGTCGAAGCAGGCTGTCTGCCGCGCCCAGAGCGCGTTGATGCGCGGATCCTCGGGCTTGCCGTGCAGATAGAAGTCGGCCGAGCGGTAGTAGGAGGCGGCGGCGAAGAGGCGGTCCTTGATGCCGACACGTTGGGATCTCGTGAGCTCGGCGTCCGGGGTGTCGCCGACCCGGGCCTCGACTTCGGCCTCGACACGCCGTGCAAGGGCGTAGAAGGCGTCATGCCAGCTCTCGAGGTCGCCGGCCTTGATGGTCTGGGCTAGCAGCGCCACCTCCCTGAGATCACTGCCCTGGTGATGGCTCGCAGCGAGCACTCTGAGGAACTCATAGTCAAAGCTCTCGTCCTGGGGGAAGATGCCAGCCATGTTGGTCCTCGGTGGTTTGCTGTCGGGGGTTCGGAGCAAGACAGTGGTAAAGGTTCCAGACTGCACTACCGTTGATATCTCGGTGATCGGCTGCTGCTTGATGGTGAGCACAGGGTCTTGTACAGCGAGAGACGGCTGACCACTTTATAGTCTGCGTCCGGAGCCATGATCGAGCCAGCTGCTGCAGAACGCAACATGCAGCCATGGTGAACGGCGCAGCAACCCACTGAGAGTCCCTGGATGCTCCGCGGTACATACGTTGGCATACGCATCAACGCAGAGCAGGAAATAACAGACCGAAGCAGGAAGCATCCCGCCCAGGAGCGATCCTCCCCAGCAGTGTGGGCTCCACGGATATTCCAAGGTGGTCCGGACGTCAGCACAATCCCATATTGCATGCTCCTCCGGGTATCGGTGCCGGCTCCCAATTAGTGATCTCGGAAGTCGTGGTATATATGCACGCAGTTTGTCACTGCAGGATGGATCTTCACTCCCGCTGTCGACGGGGCGAGAGTGACGGGGCGACCATGGCTATCAGGGCTGTCAGTTGTCATGCAGGGTGAGCTGAGCTCCTCAGGGGCGGGTTAGGGGGGGGATCGACCCAGCTGCCAGGGAGGCGGGAGGGCTGCAGGGTGGCACGCACGTGCGTGGGGGTCCCTGAAGCTGGAGCGTTCCAGAGGTTCCAGGGGGCTGGACACCCTGAAGCATGGCCTTGGGACCTACCACACACGCCATAGTACCACCATCCCAGGGGTGGAGGACCCATGTGATCCCCCCCCTTAGCTGTCGTGTCGTCGTCTTAGGATGTGTCAACGTTTGCAAATCCCCGCCTCACGAGAGGACAGCTTTTTTCTTCTGTCCACGGAGAAAATGTCGGCGGCCGGTGGGCACCGGCGACCCGGGCCACCGCCTCCCCCTCTGGCACACCTCGCTCGACCTTATCTCCACGTGACCCCGCCTGAAAAACTGGCGATTGCGCATCACGACATCTGCAGGCCCTCTTGCAAATCAGAGGCTGCTTCCTGAAGGGATCTACTCCCAGTAACATGGCATACAGTACGATTCAGGACAGGGCCTCAGCACACCCCGACCCCTGAACCCCTATTTTTGGGCTCACTCACCGCGCAAGGGCCATCTATACCCATCAGTACGATCGGGTCCCGACTATCAAATCACGTCCGGTGGGAGGATCAGCACGCCCTGGACCGTTCGTGTGCGCTGTGTGACACCGGCACGGGGAAGGGCCCGCATGACCGCACGACGTACCCAACTCGACCGACTCCAGACGTATTCCCGGCCCACGGGGGCGGGCCCATATCCGTCGTATCCATCCATAGGAGGGGGGGAGGGGGACACATTGTATACGTACGCTCCCGATAGGGTTGTCGCTTCTGCGATGATAAGTACAGCCAGCATGCCTTTAAGAACGGCGAACACGCCCGCCAGGGCGTCCCTCTGTGCGATAAGCTCTGGGGGTCGCCGAGGTCGTGCTGCGACTTGCCGCCGCGGATACACAACAGCAGCCCCTACCGTCAGGCCGAGACAGTCGCCTGCAGCGACCAACCACCACAACCACAGCCTCACCAGGCCCTCATTGGTATATGCAAACGGGAACAGCACCACGACTATGGGAACCATCACGCCACCACGACAGTTCCACGGATCGCAAAGCTGGACAAGGATGTACTCGAGCGACCGCAAGTACGAGGCGGTGGTCGTCGGGGCCGGCGCTGGCGGTATCGGCGTCGTTGGGAACCTGCTCGACTTGCAGGTGAAGCCGGTATTATGGGTCGACGATCAATTCGATGGCGGCCGGCTGAACAAGCACTACCGCGAGGTCCCTTCGTGGGTCTCTCCCCCTCCCCCTACCCCCGGGTCGACCTGCCACGTGGGCCCTGGCTGATCTGTCTTCCCCAGAAATACCAAGGTCAAGTTCTTCACCAAGTATGCTGAGGGGGTGGAGGCCTTCAGGACGGTCGCCAAGGAGACTCCCGAGCCCAATGCCGTGAGCCATCTCCTCAGCCTAGATCCGGAGAAGACATGTCACATCGCACAGGCGGCAGACCTGTGCCTGATGTTGACCGAGGGGCTCGACGAGAGCAAGGACGTGTTCAAGCACCAGGGCAGGGTGACGGACGCCTCATGGTCGAACGTGAGATATTCGCCCGCTCCTCTACCGATTGACGACCCTCAGCTGACACGCCTCGCAGTCGACCTGGACCGTCTCCATCTCACCATCAGACTCCTCATCCCAGGCCACCCAGGTCGACGCCAGCCGCCTCATCCTCTGCACCGGCTCCTCACCCATCAGCGGGCCCCTGCCCGTCCACCACCTCAGCCCCATCCACCTGGACACGGCCCTCTCTCCCACCCTCCTGTCCAGGACCCTCCCCCGCGACGAGCCGGTCCAGGTCGGCGTCATCGGCGCCTCCCACTCCGCCATCCTCGTCCTGCGCAACCTCTCCAACCTCGCCTCCTCCACCCACCCGGGCCTGCGCATCAAGTGGTTCACCCGGCACCCCCTGCGCTACGCCGAGGAGCGCGACGGCTGGATCCTGCGCGACAACACGGGCCTCAAGGGCGAGGTGGCCGTCTGGGCCCGGCAGAACCTCGAGCCCGGGGTCCTGGCCACCTCGTCGGTCTCGGGCCACCTGGTCAAGGTGGAGACCAGCCACGGCGGCGAGGCAGAGACGTACAGGAGGGAGCTGGCGGACTGCACGCACGTCTGCCAGGCCATCGGGTACAAGGCCGATCAGCTCCCCGTCCTGCGGGTGGACGGGAGGACGGTGACGCCGAGGTTCGACCACGAGACGGGGGCGTTTGAGGACAAGGAGACGGGCGCGAGGATACCGGGCCTGTACGGTGCGGGCATCGCGTTCCCGGAGAGGGTGACAGACCCTGAGGGGAACGTCGAGTACGCGGTGGGGCTGTTCAAGTTTATGAACTTCCTGAAGAAGGTGGTGCCGGCGTGGAAGAGCTAGATCGCCCGCCCACCTGTGTAGTAGACCTTGGGGCGTTGTTAAACGGGGTCTTCAGAAGGGCCTGCATTAACATGGCGGATAGAGTGCCAGGTATTGTAGGCTTGCATCCCAGCGAAGAGAATAGACAATATTAGCGATTTCCAACGCGTCTGGACTGTCTCATGCATGTTCCGTACATGCTTCTGCTCGTAGTCTGTGCCACTTGGTTCGTTTGATCGGTGCAGCCCGTCCAGTCCGGCCCCACCCCGCCGTCAAGCCACAGTTGCCACTCCGGCTCGCCTACAGCATTACAAAATGCCTTGTATTTGCGTTCTACGGCCTTTTTTTGCTCAATACAAGAACAATCTTTGTAAAAATGAAGGCAGTTGGCCAAAAAAGATGCCTCCATCCCGGATCGAACGAGAGACCTTCGCATTGCTCAAGGTACAAGTGCGACGCGCTACCACTACGCCATAGAGGCGGCTTCTTTCAAACTATCGATTCTATTCTAGCTACGGATAGTTTATAAAAAAGAGAGTATCTTGCAGGTTATAATAGCTTCTGCCTAAAGTTATTCTTTTAAGATGGCAAGGGCCTTCCAGGAAAGTCTCTTAGAAAAAGTTAATCTAGGTAGGAAACCTATATAACGAATAAAGAAGCCTAGCCGGCCTTTCATACTATCAATCTACTCGGGGAGGCGATGAAATGGTCGCGCGCTCTCTGCGCTCTATGAGCCTCAAGGGACGTCGATCATCTTTGTTAATGTCCAAGTGCATCCCTTCATGTCTTCAATATACACTTACATAGGCTGTAGATTAGTTTGTTCTCCAAATTGTGCGATCGTAAGCCGAAGGGATTTCTTGGAGCATAGTCCACTGTTGTTGTGGTGGGTGGTGCCGTAGTCTGGCAGGGTGTGAAGTGAGTCTGTCCATGGTGACTACCCTCCCCCCATTTTACTCTATAAAAGGTCGACCCTCGAGGCCGAACCTTAGACTTAGACAGAAAACAAGCATGCCGCTCTCTTTTCCTTCTCTTGATCAGGTGCAACGCATCGATGTCTTTGCCCTCGGGGCCTTGTGGCCCCCTGTTTTGCTATTTGTTTCTACACTGGCACGCTAGGGTTGTCAGATCCCTCTGCTACCTTTGATTGGTGTCACGTGTGGATACAGGCGTCCCAGCTCTGGTTCACTGTGCACCGTGTTTATTCACATACTCTACTTGACGAATTTTCTTATATAAGGATAGTAGGAACAGGCATTCAGTGGTCAAAGATCACCGGTACCCCGGAGCTGAACCAATTGAGCTTGGAGACTACTGAGGTAGAGTGGTTCAGTTTGAGGAGTTGGATATTCATGGAGCTAGAGATCGGGTGCCGCTCCCATAATTCACTGCTGCGGTTTTTGCTGTTGTAGGCACGGAAAGAACTTCCCGCAGCGTGTTTATCAAAGAAGCCGTAATACGGTAACCGTACCGGGGATGTTCTCCACGCAACATCAATAACACAGCAGTGCTGGTCACTAACATTCACTATGTAGAACGGAACGAAGGTTAAGGGACAGCCGACCGCCTAGGTTTCGTGTACCTTTCAACTCTAGAATGCCCCAACTCAATATTCTGCGTTACCAAGTCCATCCCGCTTTGGCCGCTCCGATCAGAAAAGCTTAGCCTCGTCACAGAGCGCTCAGCATGGCGTCCCTGGCGATACGCCAAGGCAACAGCCGGCCATACCGCGCTCCGGTAGCATGTAAAGGGGGCTATATAGAACTTCGCTCAATCAACAAATAGTCTTTATTGAAATTTTCTCTTTGAGCCGACTTTATGTGTAATAATAGGCCTTTATATCAGAATAGGCTCTGGCCTTTAGCATGGCTTACATTCCGAGGCGCCTTCGGATTCCGAGACAACTTTTGAATTTTAAAGCAGCTTTCAGATATATTACTAGGTACTTATTGCAAAGGGGCGCCGTGAACCCCCCCCCCCCCCCAAAAGAACAACAAAGAATATGTGGTCTGTCGTGGCAAGGGATATGGGGGCTTCAAAGAGAAGGGTGCTCACTCTCTCACAGTAGCCAGCTGCAGCTCCAAGGCGTAGAGGTAGAGAAGAATATAGCCAGAAAGATTACGATATGATCAAGCCCTTGGTCGACGGAGTGCCTGTCCGGATCTTCAGTAAAAGCAATGAAGCCTACACAAGAGGGTCCAATAAGGGTCCGCATAAAAGAGGAGAAGAATACATATCTTTTTCAAAACTTGAGTAGAGAAAGGAGCGGTGGGTGGCTACGGCTTTCCAGGTCTCTGATCAGAGCTCAGCAGATGTCGTGAAGCCCTGACAGTATCCCTACCCCCGGAACATTATCTGAGTAATTACTTGATGGATTTTCTTGTAGATAGTTTAACCGGCTAAGCCCCTTTCCATACTGTTTTATTATCCCTAAATATATATAAAACTATTCCAAGGGGTCTTTCGGCTCGGATGTTCTGTGGATTTTGGTTCGTGCAAGAATCCCGCCCTTGTGGTTAAATTGGCCCTCCAAGTCAGTATAACCAGATGCCGTAACGATCCTAGAGCCGCCCAAAAAAGGTACCCCGTTGTTATACGGAGCTGTTGGAATGGGCGGCCATGTGGTCGAAACGGTGCGTAATTCCATAGTACCAGTGTCAGTATGAGCCGGAGTATGGACTTCCCTCTCAGTGCTGCCTGCTGCTCGCCCGCGAGAAAGCAGTGTCCACCTGCTAAGCAGCGCGGATGAAAGGTGATAGGTGAGGCTGTCGTGGCATTTCGCCACGATAGAAGCCAGGGTCGGCATGCAGCACACGAGAATAGCGACGTTGGCCTCGACTTCTGACCATAAAATGAATAGGGTGAAGTCGGCGATGAGATCAGGGTTGTCGGCCTTATCGTAGGACGTGACGAGGTATATGTACATACGTGCAACGCCTGCGCCGATCGTACTGGGCTAAAATTAGCCTCTCTCTCCAGAAAGGGCTACACTCTCACGCCTGTAGAGAAGAAGACTCACAACAATCCGACCATGAATATGCTTATAACGCCCACCTTCTTTCGAATTGGCATGTGGAGTTTCCAGATGATAGGTACTGGCATAAACATGATAATGAAATCCGTTACTACGTCAGTCGCCGTGAAAACGGTTAACATATTGAGAGTGTTGGTACATTGCGTTAGGAAGATGGTGATAGGGGCCCAGTTCCATGACCACTGTGTGCCACATTGGAAAACAGTAGCGAAGAAGAAGGTGATAGACCATAAGGTAACAACGCCCATCATGACCCAGCAGAGGATGACAAAGGATCTGACCCTCCCAAACATCCGCTTCTAAAGGAGGAGAATGGACAGCTTGATGAGTCCAAAGGTAATCTTCTCGGTCGTCTGGAAGCCATATTTGTACTTCTCGACAAGATGCTCGAGATCCGTTGTCGCCGGCCAGTCGTCGACAACCGGAGAATGGCCAGTAATTGCGCCTTGTATGGTACTGGCGAGGAAGATCCCATTCAAGCCAAGCACGAAAGCCTAGTACACAGTATCAATAATCGATTATATTCAAGTCGGCGCAGAATACACGGTGCACCTACCAATGCTGTGAGTGCGAGCCAATCATCTGCACCAAAACCAACTTTAGTCAGTCGTCTGCTGTAGAATCTGAGCCCGACTGCAGAGATTGTAATCAGACAGAATAGTACAACCATGACTATCAGACCAGGACGGTCATTAGCTTGCGTCAAGTGCGCCGAGTAGGCCATGGTATCAGTTAATCGTTGACTCCTGTAGTCTTAACTTTTGGCAACTTTGCTCCGTGAAGAATAATGCAGATGGATGGGGAAGAGGAGAGACGAGCGGCAATTAAGTCAGTGCGGGATCGCAGAGAAGGAGAACAATCTAGAAGAGAAGCGAGGCTTTCTTCAGCATGTGAAGGATTCCGAGCATAGGTTTGCAGTAGGAGCGGGCGTAGGGAGGCAGTGTGAGACACGGACGAAGGAAAGCAGTACTGCGGTAGGCTTACATACACCTGAATCTTAACGGGATCTGCACCAACTTTAGCCCCCAATATGACGATGCTATCTCATGTCATGCAGGAGGGTGTTGGCTGATCAGTGCCGCTTACAACTAATATTAACGACTGATGATTTGTGGCTGGACGATCAGTCAAGCTGCGGTATCGTGCAGAAATTCAAGTAAGCATAGTACAACTCTCAGGGATTAATTTTACCACTTCGCCACCAAGGCTGCTGATACAATCTTGCGGAGAGCCTCGGTGGCAAAGTGGTAAAATTAATCCCTGAGAGTTGTATAAGGCAAAAGCATCGCAATACTGTACATCCCACCGCAAAACCTTGTGTGGGTAGCATTGAACTTCTCATCTAGATAAGTAGAAGATAATCAACATGCATGCACAAACAGACAATTACTCCCAGGACTCTGATCCCCAGTGTGTCGATGCATCTTTCCCCCTCTAGACGTCGCCTTCCCAGAAACCTTAGGTGTTGGCTCACTGAACATCATCGTCTGCGTTTTGACTTTCTTGTCCATACCAACGCGTTTATTCCGCTGGCAAAAATTCGACAGTTTCGCACCGACTTTCGCAACATGGCATCGCTTAATTAAAAAGAAGAGCAGCTTGGACTGCTCACCAACATTGAGGGAGCCAGCGACCACGAAGACAAAATTATACGAACGTATCTTGCCCAGAGTCGTAGCCGCAAAGTTTTGTTTCGACTACTATTATGGACATCACTCGCATCCAACGTGGTATTCCTCCTTCTCCTCCTCAGCCCGTCGCTAAGCACAGACCCAACAGAGGAAGTCTCGAGATTCGCACGCCTCCGGCGCAACCGCGAGGAGCCATACGTCCGCGTCACACACTACAGCTCCGACAATGAGACGCTTCAGGACCGGCTGTGGCACGACATCAGTGTCGACCCCGGGGTAGTGGCGCTTTCGGACGCCTGGGCGGCGCAGCACCCCCCCCCCCTCCCTTTTTCAGGACTCATTCTCAAACCCCAAACCAGCTTTCATCCTAACAGCACCATACATCCCCGCAATATCCCCCTCCTCATACCCTCCCCCGCGGCCCTCATACCCCACCACCTTCTCCGCCCAGTACACCACCGTTGCCGGGTTCCGGACCTCCACGCCGCACCCCTCCGCGAGCGCCAGCGCGAGCCTCGCGTCCTTGAGCCCCAGCCCCACCGCGCCCGCCTTGCTGCCCGTCCGGCAGTACTCCCCGCCCAGCATCCGCCCGCCGTACACGTGGTACGGGTTCGTCGCGGGCACCGCGGCCCGCACGAGGCAGGCGTCCACGAACTGCCGCACGGGCCCGACGCCGACGCCGCACGCCTCCGCAAGCGCGTACGCCTCGGCGAGCTGCGCGGCCGCGTTGAGCGTGAACGTGTTGGCCACGATCTTCATCTTGAGGGCCGTGCCGGCGGGCCGGCCGGGGAAGGGCCCGATGAGCGCCCGGGCGAGGACGCCACGGCGGCCTTCCCCTCCCCCTGCTGCTACTCCTCCCTCCGGCCGGTCGGCGCCGCCGGTCAGGTAGGGCGTGATCCTCTCGATGGCCGGGGCCGGGCCGGCCGGTATGGCGAGCAGCAGGCCCGCCTCGGCGGCGGCGGGCGGGCCGAGGACGGGGCAGGCGACGAACTCGCCCCCGCGCGCCGCCACCAGCCCCGAGACCCTCTCGGCGGTCCCGGGTGCGACCGTCTCCATGCCCACGAGGACCTTGCCCCCCAGGTCCGGCGTGGACGCGGTGATGGCCCTGTACGTCTCCTCGGCGGCGGCGTCGTCGCTCACGCAGGTGAAGATGATGTCCGCCTCCGCGACGCCGTCCGGGATCGAGGTGATGACCCTACTAGAGCCGGCGGCCAGCCGGGCGGCGAGGTCGTGGGCGCGCTCCGCGGTGCGGTTGTAGATCAGGAGGGGGGAGGTCAGGGCGCCGTGTTCCGTGAGGGAGACGCATGCGCTCTGTAAACGCGACGGTCAGCCAGGGACCAGCCATGGGTGAGTAAACATGATGTCGATATGAAGTGAGTGGCTACGAAGGTGAGGGAGAGGGCGAGGTTCGGTAGGAGGGGAGCCTCGAAAGTGAGGTGGAGGCGCCAGACTTACACGGCCGATGCTGCCGAGACCGATCCACATGATAACGGGCGCCATATCGTTTCCTGGCAGGTGTCTGGAGTTCTAGCTCGAAAGAAGGATCTATGCTGAAAGTCCTGAAAGGACTGAGAGCTGTACTGATGAGGCCGAGCGGGCTGCGGGTATGTACTTAAGCCCCAGGCCACCACGACCGTCCGGTGAGGCTCTTCTTATGCACCCAGCCATGTTCGCACGACGAGTTCCATACATCCGCTTCCGCGGAGCTGTATTCAGTGAGTCTATGATTACACGCATGCGGTGCATAATACGACAAGGTTCCGCTGACTGCGCCTGTCTTCACACGCACTTAGTGCATGATGCAGAGCCTCCGGCAGGAATATCCATGGAGAATCCGCGGGGGTATCAGGACAAAAGCAGGGAACCATAGGCTACGCAAGGCAGGATGACCACATACATGGCTACAGATGCGCGCCCTTCCAGTCTACAGTTCCCTCGACCGGAGCGAAGGACTTACTTGCAGGGGCACTCGGCGTCGAGACCTGATAGCGGTAGAGGCTCAGAGCGATTCGGGTCGCCAAATATCAATCTCCATCTGGCGAGTACACCATCTAACGAGCATACTATCTTCAGCAAGGGTCATGTCATTATCGCACAGGACTTTCCAGGTTTGAATCCGAAATGACTCGTATTCGGAATTCCACAACGGAAATAGAGGCTATACCCTCAGCTATTTTACCCAACGTCCACAAGATGGGACTACGAGTCCCGCGAGATCTTCGCATTGTCTTTCCTTTGCTCCAATGCACCTAATGACCAACGAATGGGTATTACCTTTTAGAAATCAGAGAACCAACTCCCCACCCAACATCTTCCTATGCTACCGCGTGGACACACCACGGTTCCACACGACATGTCCGAGGACAGCTGAACTAGACAGTCGCAACGTCCTCAACGACGTGGTCGGTCCGCTTTCCGCTGGGTACCATGTCAGCCGCAAAGGTGGTGGTGGGCCTCCATCTGGCGGAGGTACGAGGAGTCTGTTACGGTTCAAAGTTAGCAATTTAAGATCATCAACCAAGGAAAACAAAGCAACAAGGTGACTTCGTACAGATTCCTCCATCATCTTGTCCACCTGCTCCAGCGACAGGCCCTTTGTCTCGGGGATGAGGAAGTAGGCGTAGACGAACGAGGTCAGGCACAGGCCGCCCCAGACGAAGAAGACGCTGGACTTCATGTTGGCATCACCCTTTTCGGTACCAACCATGTAGGGGGTGATGACGGCGATGATGGTGTTCCACAGCCAGTTGGATGCTGTCGAGAGGGCGACACCACGGGAGCGGATAGGCAGAGGGAAGATCTCGCCGATGACGATCCAGGCACCGGGGCCCCAGGTGGACGCGAAGAAGAAGATGAAGATGGCGATGAAGGCGACCTGGGCGTTGACAGCGCTGGTGTTGTCGGCCACGGTACTGCTACCGACCGTGTGTGTCTTGTTGAAACCGACTGTGACACCGACGATGCCGACGATGAACAGGCAGATGGTCATGCCCGCAGATCCGACGATGAGGATGCTTCGGCGGCCGAACCTCTCGACAGTGTAGAACGACAGGGGAGTCGAGCAGACGTTGACGAGAGTGAAGATCAGGGAGATGAGGAAGGAGTTCGCGATGGCGCCAGTGGACTGGAGGAAGGGCGTGGAGTAGTAGAAGATGAAGTTGACGCCGGTCCACTGCTGCATCATCTGCATAGAAGTTCCCAGGATCGTACGGCGCAGGTTAGACTTGCCGGACCACAGGCTGCCCTTGAAGCAGTTTGCCCAGGAGCCGAACCAGGTGGTGTTGGGGATAAGCTGGCGCTCATACTCCTCGTTGGCAACAATCTCGGCCAGCTCGACCTGGATGTACTCGGAGTGGCGGGGCTGACCTCGGAGACGAGAGAGGGAGTCGGTGGCAGCATCGAGACGGCCGCGCTTGACAAAGTAACGTGGGGAGTCGGGGAGGAAGAGCAGACCAGTTCCGAGGATGGCACCAAAGATGAACTGGAGGCCAATGGGAATTCGGTAGGCCTTGGGGCCGTCGATCTTCTCAGTGCCGTAGACAACACAAGAGGCGAGCAGCAGACCGATGGTGATGCAGAACTGATAACCGGCGACCAGAGCACCACGGACCTTGCGGGGGCACTAAAGTTGAGGCATTATCTGTCAGTAGAGAATTCCTGCCGCACCGTGCCGAGGGTCCCTGGGCCGACAGGTGGCGATGCCCACCCCCCCCCCCCCCATCGGCCCGAGGTTGTATTTCTGAGAGAAGCCTGGTTGTACTCACAATTTCTGACATGTACAGGATGACGATAGCGGATTCAAAACCGACACCGAGACCGGCAACGAAACGACCCGCAACCATGGTACCAAGAGCAGAGCTGTTCGGGGTGGTGGCGATCTGGATGGCGACACCGAGGACATAGATGACACAGCCAACGATGACAGTCCACTTGCGACCGATGAACTCGGCCACATCACCAGCGATGAGGGCACCAAAGAAGGTACCGGCAGAGAGGATAGATACGATCAGGGACTGGTGAGAGCTGGTGAGAGAGGTGGCAGTGGCGCCATCGACGGCCTGGTAGAAGGCGGCGGAGCCCTCGACACCATTAATGTAGCCAGAGTCGTAACCGAAGAAGAAACCGCCGATGGAGGCAAAGGCGCAGATGAGATAGGCCTTCCAGGTGACGGGGGCCTCGATGCGCTCGACATCGCTGGTGGTGTGGAGGCCAGCAGCGGCGATGGCAGCAACGCCGTGATGCTCCTGGCCGAAGTCGCCCTTCTCCTCAGACGCCATGACGATGTTGTTGTTGTTGTTGTTGATGATGGATGATGATGATGATGGCTGATGGATCTGCTCGTTTCCCTTGTGTGTATGTGTATGTGTGTGCGTGTGTGTATGGAATAAGAGTGCTGGTGGTGAAAGACAGACTCAGTGTCACGGGTCAGCACGTGAGGAAAGATGAGGTGAAGAAGGAGGACGAGGGTAACGAAGTGATCGACAGGCAGCTGAAGGAGGAGGGGACACACCAGGCTTTATGAATCCTTTCCCCCTTCCCAGTAATCGGGGGGTGTGCGTGGTACGGTGTACTTCCCCAGACAGGCCCAGAGCTAGTCAACCTGGGGTTGGGTCTGCCTAGAGCCCACGCGGCAGGGACAGGGCGACCAAGGCAGGGGTAGCTCGCGCCCAGGGCAGCAGGGTAAGGGGCCAGGGAAGGGAAGGGAGTAAGTACATCGGTACACGGTACATACAGCAGCACGTTCAGTATGAAGGTACCGTAGTACATGGGGTACGACGCGAACTGCAGTGGCCTTCCCTCACCATGGTAGGAGGGCCTGACTATGTATCTGCACATACACTGCGTATCTCGGTCCTTATTCCCACTCGTGCATGTGAGATAAAGTACTCACTGCACACCACGAAAGGCTTTATCTTTACCTCCCGGCCCTGATCGATCGCTGTGCCGGTATGGTCAGCCTCCCCCCTCCACGGCGAGAACGAACAGGAGCTCCCCGTACCAACTCGAGTCGTCTGTTCTCCAGGCCCAGAGTGGCGTTGGCTTGTGTGTGGAGTTGTGGAGGTCTGGGGAAGGCACGAGGAGTATGTACCTCGATACCTCGTAAATCCGGGGTTAGCCCTTGGGGAGGCAGGATGGGAAGAGAGAGGGAAAGCAAGGTTCAAGGGCCCAGACAGGGAAGGGTCAGGAGGGATTGATCTTTGGCTGCTCTGCTGCTGATACTGCGGCCCACGGCCCACGGCCCACGGCCCACGGCCCACGGCCCACGGCCCACGGTCCCCCTCTCGTCGTCGAAGATGCCGCCTCTTGTACGGAGCAGAGAGATACAGTCACAGCAGAGGCACCTATTCACCCAGGGCTTCTCCTCACCTCACGTGGTTCACGAGCAGTGATTGCCCTCCAGTGTGCTTCTCCCCGAACATGGTCGGCCACGACAGCCGTTTTCCGCACCGCCGGCCTGTGTTGGGTAATACTGGTGTCCTCGTCCCCAACTCACCAGCTGTTCCGGCTGCCTGTTGTCCGTGATGCCGATGGCGTTGGCGGCGGTGACGCTCACGATCGGGAGGTCCTGGTGCAGTCTAGTCAGTGACAACGCTATCAGGTGGGGTGGTTCCAACAAGCGCCCTCCCACGATAGTGCCCTACTATGGTGGCTCTCGTGGACTGCGGCGTGGACTACGGCGTGGGACTACGGCGGTTCTAGGCCTCAGCATCCCGAGGCTGGTCGGATCGGGGGTTGCTTCAGCAGGTGGAAGTCTAGTACGGGCGCAACTGAGCCGCGTGGTCCCTGCAGGATGCGGTAAGGGCAAGGCCTGTCGGGCAAGCCGTCCCCAGAGCAGTCTAAAGCCATTGACAGGCAGCTCAGGGCACACGAATCGAGGCCAAACCGAGGACATACCGAGGACACGCCGGTCGCTAACGAGTGAAAACACGAAAGCAGACCAGCGCAAGAATCCCATAAAAGGGCCGATCATGGGCCACGGCTGGACCAACCCCCACAAGCATACAAGCTCTGATTGGCCACTCGCCTCCCGGCCCCGGATTGGTGACATTTTTCAGGTCAGCTCTAGCCTTCCAGACGGGTCAGAAGATGCGCCCGTCGTTCCAAAAAATCAAAGAACCTCACGTGCACCCCGTGCCGTCTCAGCTGCCCAGGTGAGGCGCCCCGGCTGTGGGGTCCGGGGTAGCATGCCAGAATTCGTCGCCTTCTGCCGTGTCTTTGAACAGGAGACAAAGAGAAACTCTTCCAAGATGCCACGTAGCGTCGTGCGAAAAGTCGCAACCGAGACCCCGGATGGCCCGCGGGATCCAGACGGCGGCGGCGCTGAAACGGAGGTGCCATCACATCATCGTCATCTCCGGGGCCGCTCAGGTGGGTGGTCGTATCTCCTATGCATGCCATGCCATGGCACCGCTTGGCGTTGGGAACACACGCCGCGGAACGGAGGTTACCGAAAAGAACACCTGAAGGCTGCCTCGATGACACTGTTGGGACGCCTGCATCGTTCAGGCTCTTTCTCGGCCCTATGGCATGTTTCTTGGACGGGCCACCTGCCCGGGGAGTCTCATGCTGTAGACAGCAGCACTCACTCGAGAAGTTCGTTCTCACCAGCGGGAGTGGCCAGCACTGTTTTACCAGCCCAGAGATTACGACGCTGCCGTGTATGTTCAACCCTACCTTCGACGGCACAGCAAGAAAAGCAGAGCACAGCTTTTGCGCCCGTGACTGAGCCATCAGGCGTGACTGTCGAGGAAAGGCAGAAACCTTCAAACAGGAACAAAATTCAGATACAACGTGCTCCACCTGGCTTCCCCAGCACCACTATTCTCCCCCAAACCCCAGATTGGTCCCAGATTGGTCCCAACTCCTGCGCCAAATCCCCAGGAAAAAGGGCATGGCAGCCGGACCACCAGACCACCAGACGGTGCGTCGCCTGGACGGCCCCTGTGCCAGCACATCCTAACCGAGCTCGGCCGGCCAATCTCACGGCTCGGCCGTTCAGCCACATGGGCTTGGCTCGGTGGTACTTGTCGCGCTAGTACCCAATGCCCCCCCCCCCCCCCAGATCTGGACTGCATGCGTATCAATTTGCGGCATCTCGAGGCGAGGCAATTGTCAAATTCTGTGTGCTGCAGCTCGGTCCTCCAGAACGACCTTCGTGCATCCATCGTGGAACCCTCCTGCTTTCAGAAGTCCATGGCCTAGTCCGCTCGCTCCGCCCCCTGAACGGCTTGACAGGAATCCGCTTGACTATCATGATCGTGCCACGCCGATGCAGTCCCACTTCACCTGGACGAAACATTCAGGTACAAAAGATCATGCTTGGCACAGCATTATAGCAGAGGAGGCGGCTCAACTCAACGCTACCGTCAATCTGAGGATTTCTGGATTTCACTTCTCGTCTGCAGGTGGCATCGGTAGCCAAACAGATCTCCTGGACGCGTCCGCGGCCCACATATGCCACAGACAGAGGTGGAGTCGCTAGTCTTCAAAGGGCGTGAACGTGCGTGGCAGGGATTGGAGCATAACCACAGAATTCGCCAGTTCCCACCGATGTCTGTGGGGATCCCTGGGGACCCCGAGATTGGTAACCCAACCCCCACCCGGGGCTCCGCAAAGCCACCATCGCCTGCCTTCCACGCCGTCAACCACAACGGCCTGATTCTTGAGAATCACATGGCCGGGGGCGCGATCGATCGTGGCATGATCCACGGCCCGGCCGTTCATTCAAAGACAGCCTGATGAAGATCCATGTGATAATGGCAAGGTTAGGTTATAGTCCAAGCGGCGACTGCTACACCAGCACATGGCAACCACGTTTGGGAGGGATCACGAGTGTACCACGCCGTCGTGTTTCTTCTTCCGCTCCGTGGGACCACCTTGGTCAACCTTGTTGAACCTTTCCCAACTTTCTTGATTGTTCATTGTTATGGGTCGGCCTATTATTGATCGGCCTGGACAGGGGACCCGATCTCTTGCATCAAGCCGAGGCTTCACCCCAGACAGCGTGACTGGACTGGCTTTACGACATACTATGTAGATACACTCATTCGCCCTCGTAAGCGCCGATTTGTAATCTGGACGCATCGTGGCTCGAGCTGCCTGCGACGCAGTTAGCGGCTACACGAAGAGGCTTGTCCGACGCCTCTTGGATCGGCCTCTATGGTTGAGCCTCGACTACCACGCAGCATAGACTTCCGTAAAACCCACCTGGGCGGAACTGTGAGGCATTGAAGGACAAGCTAGACCCACTCGACCTCGTGATGCCTGTCATCGGTCCGAATATGGCCTAATTTCCCCAGACCCGGATCCTGTTCTCACTAGAGTTGGCCGGCAGGCCCTCAACATGAGACTGCTCGACACGGCAAGGCTCACCCTACGCCTGGGCCGTCCGCAACCGTTCCCTAGAGAACTGTCTCGTGTCAACGCTGAGCATTGATCCGGGCCTTGGTATCGACTGACAGGAATGACCAGGCGCCAGCACTCGGCAACTGGACGGGCGGTGGCGCGTCTAAATTTTCCTAGGTAGCCTGGTAATGTTGCCATGCCGACCCAGCGGTCTGGGTAGAAGCAAGGACTATTTCAGCCGGGGCCTCGGCGCTCCGGTGCCACCCGCAGGCCTCCTAGTGGCTTGGCGGAACGAGACGGACGATTGATGCACATTCGAAGTCACCCATGATCTTGGCTTGGGGTGGCATGAGCATCCAAAATCTCCGATCAGGCGAGCTAGTGGTCCTTGGGAGAAGAAGCCGGTGGACAGTTCTGCCGCCCGACGAGGCTGGACGGGTGAGCCAGGGTGATGACGGCAGCCGTTATCAAGTTGAAACGGGGTGTGATTCCCTGCTGCAGATCGTAGGCGTTTAATCTTCCTTCCAAGCTGGGGTCCGCGCTCCCTCCCGGACTGGAGTCGTGCATAACATGTTCACAGTTCGCTTTTCAACCCACCCCTTGCCGCGATGCGGGCGCGCGGTTCCGGCCTACTTATGGAAACACGCACCCGACCGCTGATGCACTCCCAGACTGTCGCACCGTGATACGCCTCACACGTTGTGCCGGATAGGCTTCTAGGTTGTCTTGTACCAATCTCCCTGTATCCCGCCTGTCTTGTGTGTTCCTCGTGGGTGAGTAAGGGGGCCATGGTATGTCCTCCTATGTGCATGCTTTCCGGCCATGCGTTCACGTGGCACGGTGCGGACCGCCCTCTCGAGGCTTGGTGCCTATTATAGTAGATGCTAAGTCAGTTGTAGGGGTCTTGGTCTCTCTCCTCGATACGACATTCGTCAATACGTCCACCCACCTGAGCGCGGCTCGTAGACGGCGATGCCTAGGTCTTTTTTGCCGCCCCCACCCCCCCTCTCTCTCCATCCCCGGGTGTCATCCTCTGCGACAAGTTGGCCCTAATGTGTTTGTCGCATGTACATCCTGCTTCGTCAGGACCGAGGGGGGGGGGGGGCAGCTCGGAACGGCCACAGTTAGCCAGCGCGACGCGCGATGCAGGGAGCCGAGCTGTGATACCCACGGCACGGCGTATAGCCATGGGCCTGGCGAGTCGGCTTGCGGGACGGGATGCTTCTGAGGCTGTCGACATGCGGCTGTGCCGCTAGTGACCCCCCCCTTTGTGCCATATGTCCCGTCTTCCAGTCTATGCTGCGGGGTTTTCTTGTTTTCTTCTTCATGTTGCTTTTGTCGTCACCAGTAAGGGGGAGGTTCCGGCTTCGTCACACCGCCCGTCTAGTGAGTGGTACCGCCACCCATGAGAAGGCGGGTGAGCCTGACATGTCAGACACTGACATGCAGAGTCCGGCATTATCACAATGCGCCCATGAGGGATCACACAAGATAAGGGACCCGCCAAGGTTGGTGTTCCTTTTTTTTTTTTTCTAAAAAAAAAAGGGGGGGGTGGGGGTAGGGGTCCTCCAGCCGTTACTCAGTGTCCAAAGCGGAGAGGAAGCCGCCAATGTCAGCAGAAGTCTGTGAGACAGTCAATAATTGTTTTTGTACGGGGAATTCATAGATCGCGGAACCCTAGCCTGGGACTGAAGGCGGTGTCCGCTCAAAGACTCAACGGCATCGTTCATAGCATCAAGGATGCCAGGCGGCGTCGTAGGAGCGGTCTCTTGTCCACCTTCTCCATCAAGACACCAAACAGGTACTGTGGCTCCCGTCGCGGACCCTGGGGGAAGAGCCGCCGCGTTTTATACGCTGGGGGACGCTCAGGCCATACCACATCCCAAGTTCTACGTCTGTATAAGCTTCAGAGTAAGCTTAAGACGAGCCCGCCACCCTTCACAATGTGAGCCTCAAAACGATTGGTGGTCCTTCGTGGTGGGGGGAGGGGGGCGGATATAAGCTTGTTTGCTCGCATGTCCACGGGCAGATTCGATCAGACACGTGGTGGTAGGTGGTAGGTGCCGATTTACCCGGCTCCGCCTGCTGGTGGCGTGGTTTGGCGAGGCTGCGGTCCTTCACACCCCGCTGGCATCGGAACGAGTGGTGTTATTGTTGGGGACCTTATAAGCTGCTCACTGCATCACCTCCCCCTCAACGAGCACCAGGTATGGCTGTCAGCTTCGCGGTAGCAGGAGGAAGCACACTGGACGCGGAGAACAACAGTGGCTTTGAAGATACGGATTGCCACGAAGCCCTGGAGCCGTGGCGCTACATGGTAATGTGAAGCACGGGTGTCTCAGCGCGAACGGTGTGCAAGGCCTCTGGCGCGCTTCAGATTCCTTTCCTCTGTTGGATCCAGCCGGGCGGGTGGCGAGGATGCCCCGGGGCGGGAAGACCCCTCTCGCGGAGCTCTACGATGGACTCCTTCATGTCACGATCTTCGAGACACGGTCAGAGAGGCCTGTATGTCTTGTCTTCGAGTTCATGCGTGCAGCTCTTGATACCCACCCGCACCTGCAATGCACTACGCTTGTCTTGGCCTCTGGGAGACACCCAAGGAGCGTGCCCAAGCCTGCAGCGGGCGGTGTAGGAAATGGTATGCACCACTCACCTCATTCGAGAATTCATTGTATTGATGGGAGCACCCTGGCCGGGGGCGACCGGTCAGGAGGTCGCGGCAGCAAGGGAGGACCGGACGGGTCGGTCATGGTCGAGAGTCCGGACCCGGCCCCCGGCGGTGTGATGGGATGAAACATGCGCGAAAACCAGTTGCTTTTGCCCTGTGTCGGAACCGGTGCATGACGGAAGTGCCAACAAGTGTTAGAAGTCCAGCGGCGCGCCGTTCAGTAGCGTGGCTCGATCAAGATACCGTGGGTGGGTAAACCTTACGTTGAGTCCAAGCGTGTGAATGCATCCTGGATGCGTCGTCCAGCGACAACAAACTGGTTGGTATCTCTGAATCAGTTTTTCGCTGTACGGTGGACGAGGGATCATCATCCTGCAGAAGACGCGCAATCACGTCACCTCTGCAGAGGTGATTGAGGGGGCAACAGGACGCAGAGAAACGAATACGAATTCACGAGCGGGGCAATGCTGGCCTGTCGATGGGATGATGCTGGTTGAATGGACTGAGCCTGCATTGCGAAGATCGACTAGATAGGCAATTCGTTTCGTGTCAATAATGACATGTCGGTATCTGCTACTGGCTTTAACCCGACTTAAGAGCAAGACTCGTCCTCGACGGCTCCGTTTCAAAATATCACATAATTCTAGCACTTTCCTAGAGGACCCAGTGCTAGGCCAATTTCACGAGCAGTAAGACGCAGTTAAGAACAGATGCTCCATCAGCTTCGCGAGGCTGAATAAACCGCCGTCACCTGCTGTCACAATCTCAGCAAACATCACCGTGGACCTTGTTCCCCCTCACTGGCGGCTAATAAGTGCAGAGGCAACTGCATGCGTGAAGATGGCGGCGGTCACCGCAAAGGATCTACTGTATATCGGGCGTTCCCTAGCCATCTGGGTTGTTCTCGTGGGTTGAACTCAAACATCACCGTAATTGACGAGCCATGAATGAATAACCCGGTGATCACCGCGCCAGGCCGGTATCATACACTACATCGGCAGCCTCGTCTACAATGTCTTCCTCCACCCGCTGCGTTCCTACCCGGGCCCACTCCTCTGGCGCGCCTCGCGCGTCCCCTTCTGCGTCCACAACATCCGCGGGACGCTCCCCTTCGACGTGGCCGCCATGGTCGAGAGGTACGGGCCGGTGGTCCGCATCGCGCCCAACGAGCTCGCCTACGCCGACGCGGATGCCTGGAGGGACATCTGCGGCCACAGCCCCAAGGGGGAGGAGAACGGCAAGCTTGTCGGGTTCTACAAGCCCGCAAAGGGCATGCCTCAGGACATTATCTCCGCGGACAAGAAGACGCACGCCATCATCAGGCGCCAGCTCTCGCACGGGTTCAGCGACCGCGCCATGAGGGACCAGGAGCCTATCATCAAGGGCTACGTCGACCTTCTGATGGAACGGCTCCGTGAGAACTGTGAGGGCGGTAGGAAGGCCTTGGACATGACCTCGTGGTACAACTATACGACATTCGACGTGAGTTTTCCGCTTGCGTGTTTGAGGGCCAGGCACGAGGACCATCGGGGCTGACACATCGATATCCGCAGATCATCGGGGAACTGGCCTTTGGAGACTCCTTCCACTGCTTGCAGAACTCTTCCATGCATCACTGGGTCAAGACATTTTTCAAGCTGACCGAGCTAGCCGTCTGGATGCAAAGCGCGATCCATTACCCCATGATCAAGGATCTTATGATCAATATGATCCCCAGGTCACAAATGAGGGTCCACACGGAGCATATCGAATTCGCGCACAGGAAGGTATCAAAACGGATAGAATTAGGCGCAAATAGGAACGACCTCATCGAAGGCCTGCTGATGAAGCAGGATGATTGGGTGAGTCTTCGGCATGCCAAAAGTAGACCGTGTTTGCGGCCTTACCATTCGGGGTCTAAATAGCCAACGAAGTGGTTACGCGTTAACATGTCCATAGCAAATGCCTCGTCAGGATATCGACTCCCATGCCCAACTCCTCATCGTCGCTGGCTCTGAGACGACCGCCACACTGCTCTCTGGTGCCACGTACTTCCTGGCCAAGAACCCCGAGACCCTGGCGAGGCTGACCCATGAGGTCCGGTCGACGTTCACGTCCGAGGAGCAGATCAACATCAATTCCGCCGGCCAACTGACTTACATGCTGGCCTGTCTGGATGAGGCTCTCCGTATGTACCCGCCCGTGCCGGTCGGCTTGCCTCGCATCGTATCCAGGGGTGGGAAGGTGCTCTGTGGTAGCTTCGTCCCTGAGGGCGTAAGTCGACACCTGATGAGCAGTGTGTTATATTACGAGTCAAGGACGACCCTACTGACTTCTCGATGGCCAGACTATCGTCGGCGTGTGGCAGTGGGCCGCCAACCACCACAGGGCCAACTGGGTCAAGCCCTTCGAATACCATCCGGAGCGATGGATCGATGGCGAGAATCCCGAGTTCGCCGCCGATCAGAGGGAAGCCATGCAGCCGTTTTCCTACGGGCCTAGGAACTGCATCGGCAGGAAGTAAGTCCACATCCTAGGTCCGATCTTGTTTCCAGTCCTCTCAAGTTCCGCGCTGAACATAGGCTGTTACGACAGCTTGGCATACGCCGAGATGCGAACCATCGTGGCCCGTCTAGTATACAATTTTGACATAAAGCTGAACCCGGATAGCGAGGGCTGGATGCATGGGCAGAAGGTCTTTAACCTGTGGCGTAAGCCGCCGCTGTGGGTGCGTCTGGCTCCCAAGGCATAAGTTTGGATAATGGATTTCTCGAAAATGTCTCCACATGATCGTGGGTAAGTAGTGTGATTTATCCTGCTCAAATTTCAGTAGAGACTATTTGCACATATTCCTACAGGGGACAACAGTAGACATATTGCTCAAGCAAAGAGTCTCTTGAGGCACCTGTTCATGGTGGTCATGCCTTACACTTAGTAGGCTACTGAAGCTCAATGTTCAATCAGAGACTGTCCTCTCTAAGATGTGGCACTCAAAAGGAAATTCGTCATACATGCAAAAGAGACGCGGATGTCATCTGAAACCTCTGACATTCATGCATGTATGCATCACGATTTTTGACGAAGTTTATCCTGACTCTTCCACGCGTGTTAAAGGAATCCTCTCATTGGCCAGCTAGGTTCTGGGCCGGTACCAGCCCAAAAGCATTAGTACCAAAGTCGTGTATTTCAAACGCCCCGGAAATCGAAATCAAAGTCAGGAATTATATCGAGCTCACAGGCTCAGGGAATGGTTGTCTTTCGTCTTGTGGGCTCTGGCCCCTCCCCCTCCTTGTTTCCTTTGCGCCTGCGGTGCCCAAAAATTGGTTGGTTTTTACCTGAGAAAAAAGAGAGTCAGAAGACAGGACACATATGCTTTACCGATGAACCCTTGTCGAAATGAGACCCAAATTCCGGAGGAAATGGAATTTGCAAGACTATCTAGGTGCGTAGGGATTCAACCTCCTTGCCTGGGTAGAGCATCTATAGATCTTGAACTCTTCTGACCTCACAAGATTGCAAGTGTTCCTGTACAGTGTAATCATCACGGTACTTGGTCTCGGTACGAGTTTGGAAAGTCAAGCATCTGCTCATGCCAGCAGATCTCTACGAGAGTACTCTGCAGTACCAGGGCTAGAAATTGCCAGCGATGGACAAGGAACCGACCGCATGGTCTGCATCAGCTGATATGGTACCGCGGTGTGTCGCTTAGCCAGCGATATCGGTACCATCGCTCGGGACAAACGGCGGAAGAAGCTGGAGGTTGAGCGGGAGGGATCTATACGGACTCACCGTCGATCCGTCGAGTTACAAGAGCCGCCCCAGGTCGCGTCTCCCACAAACACAGCTTAAGCTAGAATAATCTTTGAGGGTAGCTCGCGGATCCTTGATAATACAATGCAAAGCTATTGAAGACAGGTATCCAGATCGTCCTAATATCATCAGTCTTTCATCTGACATCTTTATCAGCCCTGCGAAGAATGGCGAGCGAGGCTTTCAAGGCTGTCCGTGAACTTTAGGGCACAGCAATCCTGTCGTCTGTTCAGGGTTTGGAAGGCATGGCAGGAAGCATTAGACACTTCGCAGTATTTGAACTGCTGCTATTATCAGTACGACATAATAGGCTCAATATAGCCCGGGACTTCTCGGCGCCGAGACACGTTTTAGACACTGGGCTATGACGTTCTGCCTCTGTTTACGTGTTAGCAGACAGGAGGACATCCCCCCGAAGTCAGGTTCAAGTGGCTCGAAAAACCATCAAGGTGGCAATTTTGCGAGCGGATTCAAAACAAGCACGGAGTCTCCAGCGATTGTTCGGCACGTTCGGGTACCTGAAGGGTTGTAATTACTGCATGAAGATCACCATCCTCGTCGGGAAGGTGGTCAGATACATCCACTGTGGGGGCAACCATCAGTTACGATTCATCCAGGGGTGTGATTGCTCGATCAAGCAGCTTGTAAGATGACTTCAGCATTCGTCCACTGCGGGGTCTGGATCGCAACATCTCGCGTCACCGTTCTGTACCTAGGTTGGGTAGTAAGCCGGGCCCGGCGGCTGTTATCGAGATGTCCGCTCGATGCAACATCACGGTCCTTCATTAGGACTGCACCCCTCGGGCGCGGTCGAGGGACTGGCATGCCAAGACCACGCGCGTGCTGCAGGACCACTCCCACTCCTTGATCGTCGATATGCACGTTGGATTCTTCCTCCTCTGCGGGCTCTCCCTGGCCTCTGCCAGGGGGACGCTGCGCCGGAGACAACAGGCTGTGGATATCAGAGCGAGGGACTCGGGCAACTATACCTACTACACGTTCCAGCAGCCCATCGATCACTTCCCTAACAAGGCAATCTACGAGCCTCACACGAACGCCACTTTCGCGCAGCGCTATGTGTTCGACGCAAGCTACTACAAGCCCGGTGGGCCCGTGTTCCTGTACGTGGGCGGGGAGACCTTTATCGAAGGGCGCCTAGAGTACCTGGAGACGGGCATCATCCAGATCCTGATGAACGCGACGGGAGGGCTGGGCGTGATCATCGAGAACCGCTACTACGGCGAGAGCTACCCTTACGTCGACCTGAGCACGGATCATCTCGCCTACCTCACCAATGAGCAGACGATCGCCGACTTCGCCTACTTTGCGCAGCACGCCTCCTTTGACGGCATCGACGCGACGCTGACGGCGCCCTCCACGCCCTGGATCATGTACGGCGGTAGTCTGGCGGGCGCCCAGACGGCCTTCACCGCCACGACCTACCCGGACGTCATCTACGGCGGCATAGCGTCTAGCCAGATCGTCAACGTATCTGTCGAGTACCCGGAGTGGTACGCCCCGGTCCAGAAGTACGCACCCTCCGACTGCGTGGCCAGCATCAACGACATCGTGGACAAGTTCGACTCGCTCGTCGCGGCCAACAACACGGCCGCCATCGCGGAGCTCAAGGGCATCTTCGGGCTGGAGCTGCTCACGGACGACCGCGACTTCGCGAAGACCATCAACTACCCCATCGGGAACCCCTTCGACTACCCCACCGACACCTGGCAGGAGCTCATCTGGACCGACGAGGAGTCGCAGTTCTGGGAGTTCTGCGGCGCGGTCACGGACCTCGACGCCCCGGCGAACGTCACGGCCGTGGACGACCAGATGGCGCAGTACACGGGCGGCGAGCCCTGGACGAACCTGGGCAACTATGCGAACTACATCAAGGAGGTGATCCTCCCGACGTGTCCGAGCGGGCATTATGCCAGTGGAGAGTGCTTCGGGCAAGGAAATGGTGAGCTTCTCAGCCAATCTCTTTCCATACCCCCCCCCCCCCAGCTTGGCTGCGCAATGCTGACGTCCACATCTAGCTACTTGGTGGCAGAAGCTGGTCGACCCGGGAACCCGCGCGTACATCTACACGACGTGCTACGAGGGCGGGCTCTACCAGGCCGCGCCCAAGGAGGGCAAGTCGCTGCTGTCCAGGGTCATGACGGGCGCGTACACCCAGGAGATCTGCACGATGGCCTTCCCGCCGGGCGAGTACAACTCGATCCCGCCGTCGCCCCAGGTCGACCTGTGGAACGCCTACGGCGGCTTCAACATGTCCGCCGACAGGCTGGCCCTCATCGACGGGGAGCAGGACCCCTGGCTCGACACCTGCTACCACTCCAACAGCGCGCCGGCGCGGTACAGCACCGACCTGCACCCGGAGTACCTGATCGAGGTCGGCGGCCACCACTGGGACAGCTCCGGCATCCTGGACATCCCCGGGGAGCCGCAGTTCATCCGCCAGGCGCACTGGTGGGAGATCAAGACGGTGAGGAAGTGGCTGAGGGATTTCCCGTCATGGGCTCTTGGGAACAGCTCGACTCCGGCAAGATGAGGTGTCTGTCGCTTTAGACCTCTTCCCCATCGCGCCTCGGACGACAAGTGGTCGTTTTGGGCCTGCTTGTTCAACTTAGCTATACAACATGTAATGAAGAGCATCCTGGACCTCACATCCTACAGCAGCTAGGAATTTGTGTTGCCAGTCCATGGTTGTATTCCACAGCCATTGATTAGTATTTTTATTAACCCCGGTACGCCTAGGATTTAGTCCCTAGGCGCTCTAAAGACTTGCACAATGCAAATGCAACCCAGACCGTGACTCGGGCCCAGACTTCAGGTCAAACGAACATAGCTTGTCTTTCTTCTTCAAGGGTATCATCTATTTGTGCAACAACTCGAAGCAAGCAATCACTTCTTCCTTACAAACGAGCTCTTACGGCTCCCCAGACCCCGCTCATGAAAGCTTTCGGTCGTGTTAACCCGATCAATGTCGTAAGGGCTAGCATCGTATGTTCCAGTGCCAACTCTCCGAAGGCTGTTCTTACTCTTCCGGGAAGACAGGGTGTTGGCTCTGCTGCGACCGGCCTCAGCCGGAGTCTTGAGCTCGGCAGATTCGGGCTGGTGCTGCTCATCGCCGTAGCTGTAGTCTAACGCCTCAGCCTCAAGCTCGGCCTCGCGTCTGACCCCCCGGCCGTGATGACTGTGGCGCTGAGGTGATCCGGTCGCCTCATCCCTGCCACCTACATCTGCCTCCGCGTCCTCCTGAACTGTTGAGCTGCTATCGTCGCTCTGTTCCTCCTGGGCCTCGCCACGTAGTCGCTGCAGGAAGGCAGCTGCCTCGGCTGCGAACTTACAACGACTGCGGATCGCCGGTCCGTATTTGTAGAAGAGCATTGGGAACGGAACGCATGCAAGGGCCAGGAAAGCCGGGATCGACGACGCCCAATGTATGCCCAGGTTCGTGTACATATAAGGAGTGAACAGCGGGAAGGCAGCGCCGAACAGAGACCGGAGCACGGCGTTTGCGGCCAGGGCACTTGCCGCGAATATAACGTAAGCGTCGATGAGATAGTTCATGATCGAGAGGAACACCAGGACCATGCCGAAGCCGAAGGGGGCAGTGCCGATGATGCACACGATCCAGTGGATACTGACGTAGTTGGTCCACGCGAACCAGAAGACTACGAGTTAAGAAGTCAGTAAACAAGGAAAGTCTCGAGACCGGCCGGGGAGGGGGGACCTACGGCCAATCGGCATGCAGATGGAGCCAATGATTGCGGGCGGCAGCCGAGCCTCGGGCGGCGCGAAGCCCAACTCTGACCGTTCGATGACCTTGACGTAGCGCTTGTTGTCGTGGATGGAGTACGCGACCGCGGATATCATGCCGACGCAGACCCCCAAGAAGGCCAGGCCGCCGATTCCGGGAGACCAGCCGCGGACCTCCTGGAAGACGATGGGGAACGCAGCGAAGAGCATGTACAGCGTGCCGTAGACAATGGCCATGTAGATCGACAGCAGCAGGACGATCGGCTCGCGGAAGAGGAGGACCAGGGGTCGCGACAGGGCCGTCTTGAAGGCCTGCCCAAGGCTGACTCGGCCCTGCTGTACATCGGCCTGGGTCCTGTAGCACTTGCCGGTGATTTTGGACAGCTTGGCCGCGCGCCTGCGGAGGAGCACCGGCCCATACGTCTCAGGCACGAAGAGGCCACAGACCAGCCAGAGGATACCGGTGAAGATGGCCATTACCCCTTCGATCCAGCGCCAGCCGACCGTCTCACCAATGAAGCCGCCAACTGTTGATTAAAGGCACTAGATTAGTCTCGGAGCAACAGGAGATCCGGGCACTTGGGGGCCAGGAGACAAACCGATTGGGCCAATGACTGGGCCGAGGAAAGGAGCGGCGGCGAAAATACTCGTGGCGAGACCACGGTGAGACGCTGGAAACATGTCCGCGATGACGCCGCCGGCATTAGTCAGAGGTGATGAGCCAAATGAGCCGGCAAGGAAACGCAGCACAAGCAGCGTGGCTATGTTTTGCGAGCCGGTAGCGCCGGCATTGAAGGCAGTGAGCAACATGTATGTGCTAAAGAAGAGATGCTGCCGCCCGTACAGCTCTGTAGCGCCGGCGTCAGCAAGACTGTACGTTCTCCCTCCGGGTCGAAGAGGTACCAGGTGGCCCTGGGGAGCCTTACCACTCAGAGGCGCCCACATGAGAGGACCGATCGCAAAGCCGAGGACGAACAGAGATATGCCCAGGGTCCCAATGATTGTTACCACGTTGAACTGCAGGAGTATCTCCGTGATCCCTCCTGAATAAGCAGATGAGACGAAGGCCACAGCCTGCAAGCACCACACCGGTCAGTCGCATAGCGGTTCTGGAAGATCGTTGAGAGACTGACCAGGGTCGCAAAGGCCACCAGCATCGTGATGAACCATTTTTCCCTGTCCGAGTAGTTCATCGGGTTGACTGGGTCATCGTCGAGCCATTTGACAATATAGGGATCCTCCTCGGTGCCTGAACCTGCATAGCGGGCATTGACGATATCATCGTTTACTACGCCTTGGTCCAAGAGTCGTTTGAAGTGGCCGATACGCGCCGGACGGCGCGTATCGAGGTCCTTTTCCATTCCTTCGAGCTGAATCCTTGAGGTTTCTGACTGCTTGCTGCATCAATCGTCTTTCGCCGCCCCGACACTCGGTATTCCAGACTTAACTAAAGCCGTCCTAGTGATGGAAGATGGACTGCGCTTAGGCACGAAAAGTAAAGGAAGTGTGTATCCGTACTTTTATGCAGAGAAGCACATGGTGAGGCTATGACAACAACCCCGGGGGCTCGCGCTCGAGATTTCTTAGTGGCACGCCAAAGATCTTAGTGGCATGGCGTCCCAGCCCAGCCCAGTGATGTCAAAGCCAATGCTAGTCCCGTTCGGCGAGATAACTGTACCGAGGCGCCGACGGGTCTCTATGTCTGTGTCAAGGCGCCGCATTGCTTCTTCCTCCTATATGAGTAAGCTGACGCTGACCGGCGAGGATCTCTGCCCCTCCGTGCTCCGGCGTGAAAGCCAGAGATTCGAATTGGGGAGCGGTTTCCTGAAGAGAAGTCATGGGCCTTTGAGAGGTGAAGAAGGCTCTGCTAACAGCAAGTCTTCCGGAGTACGGGCCGCTACTGTATGGACCTCGGCGAACATTCCGAGACCTCCACATGCCACGACGCCGGTTGGGAACCCACCGACTAAGAACGCGACATGATCCCGGCTCGGTATGCAGCAAGCCCGGATCCGTCTGAGGCGGGCCGGCGGTCTTCGCATTCGCAGCGCGAAGTCCGTATCTTCCTTGATACGAGACCACCCTCCTCATAACCCTCGACGGCGGCCCTTCCGTACCATCACCAGCTGAGCCTGCGGTTATCTGAATTTGATGAGCACCTCACACCACTTCTGACGGGACCTGGCAGCTTTCGCTTTCTTTATAATGCTGTCGAGGTCCCCTTTTGGGCCACGGCCCTTTGTCATTATTGCATCTCCCCTCCGGACCCGGGGCCTGCCCATGCGGCCGGCCCCCGTTCGTCACCCTCCGGAACGCCCGAACTCCGCCGCTTGCGGAAATAGTTAGTAATACTATGGTACAACCCCCAGGGATTTGGTCTTATGTTTTCGCCACCGAGGCGGCTACATGTTCAACCGAAAACGTCAAACTAAGTCCCTGGGGGTTGTTAATTGATCGCCTCCAGGCTAACTGCATGGTGCTGATGCGATGCATCCTTGCCTTTGCAATCATCCTTTATTCAAAGCATCCCAAACCATCACACACGAGATAGTCATCTGCACAATTCAGGACCGAGCCTGTCGTCATGTCATCAAGTCTCTCATTGGCAAAGGCTGACTCAGGGCTGGAATGACACCTGGATGCTCGTCTATCATACCGGTAGACTGCAGGTAACAAGGTCCTCAGATCCCCATGTGGTCAACACCACGGGCCAATTCCTCCATGTCCGTGGCGCGCCTCACCCCCTGCGTGGGCATGTGGTTCTGTCCGCCCACGGGCGAGCCACACTCGGGACACCGTGCCTGCTCCATCGGCATCCCGCACTCGCCCACCGTGAACGGGTGGCCCCTCTCACATGTGTACCAGTGACCGGTCCCGCGGAACTCCTCAGCCATAGCGTTGTACACCGCGCGCATCTCGGCGGCGGTGACAGGGCGGTAGAACTCGCCGCTCTCGAGGAGGCGCCTCACCGCCTCGAGCTCTGTCTCCGTGACCTGCTTGGAGGCCCAGTTGCGGCTGTCCAGGAGGGCTTGGACCTCGGCGACGTGCTCGAGACCGGCAGTCCTCAGCGTCTCACCAGCGTGTTGCTCCGTCGTCGCGTCAGTCCCCGCGGACGCACGTAGGATGCCCTCCATAGGCTGCGGTTTGGGCAGTGCAAAGTCGCCGAGAGCGAGAGCGAAGCCACAGAAACGCGCATAATAGAGGTGGCCCTCGGCCTGAAGCTGAGGACGGCCCGTCTCTGTGGCGAGCTTGATGAGCTCTTCGCACTGGGCCATGTTGGCCTTGAAGTCGACCTTGATCTCTGTGTTCCGCAAGGCGGCGCTCTCCCACAGATCCATGAAATCCGAGAGAAACGCGATGTTGCACTTCAGGAGGAGAGACGTGGCAAGCAAGAAACCTCGCAGTTGGATGACGGAGGAGTTGAAGCTGAACGAGCCCACGTGCTTGGCGCGATTGGCGTACTTCACGAGGTTGGCGACTTTCTGGAAGGGTTGCTCCTCTGCTCTAACCTTGCTACGGTACGTGACAATGTTTCTGTAGAGTCTGGTGAGTCCATCGTATCGCTTCTTGCCGACCCACGTTCTCAGGTTAGTAAGTTGCTCATGAACAGGACCGGTCAAAACAAGTTGGCCAGGTCTGCCAATCTCCCACGTGAGGTCAATTCTGTCCTGTTCCAGCCGCTGCTCTTCTTGCAGCAGGCGCTCAGCCAGATCGTGGTGCTGGTCTCCAGACCAAGAAATAAACTTCTTTGTGGCTTCATCCAACAATACGCGCCGAACGATCCGACCGTAGCGCGGGATGTTGCGAAGAGAACCACGGCATTGCGGGCAGGACTTGACTCGGATCCCATCCATCGAGAAAGGGTCCAACGGACCTTTGATGGCAACGGGAGAGCCGTCCTCGTCCAGGAGATAGTGATCCCCCATTGACATTTGTCCATCCATGGAGGACTTCGTCAGGAAGTGGCCGCAGTCTGCAAAAATGCAAGGATCTTCGTTGAGGTCAGTATCTTTGTACTCGCTCAGCAGCAAATAGTCAACGACCGTGGATAAGATATCCTCTGAGCCGCACTGCTGGCAGTACTTCTCTGTTGGACAAGTCTCGCCGCACAGCGAAGGGCACTGGTGCCCACAGGCCAACGTCAGAGTGCAGCGCTTCGAGCAAGGAACCCAGTCACAGGGAGCTGCGCAAGGCATATTACACTTGCTGTGTGGACAGTGGGAGGCACAGTCCTCTGCAGCACACGGCGTACATGGCTCGTGGCAGGCCTTGCTGCACCGAGAGTGGCTGCACCGAACTTCGCACTGCCTGTCACAAGGAGCGCACTTTGCCTCTCCATGGCAAGCTTGTCGGCACGTATGGGGGCATGTCGTATAGTTTCGCCCACAGACCTCCTTGCAAGTTCCATGGTTAATCACGACGATCTGGTCCTCGGGCCCAGTATTGCGCTTGTTGCATCTGTCACATGGGCTTCGGCAAGTATGGCCACAAGAAAGAATCACGCCGCACTTGGCTGGGCACTTGAACTTGGAGGAGGTTATGTCGACGTGGCAATCGAGTTTCACGACGTGATCACAGCCGGGAATCTTCCGCTCAACTTCTTGTCGGCATCTGATAGCGGCCGGGTTCTGGGCCTCCCAACATCTAGCTGAAGAGACCGTATGGCCACAGGGGAGTAGTAGACTGATGTTTTCCAGACGAACGTTGCATCGGTCTTCGCAAGGATCTCCACATTCCTTGGGGCAGGCGTGATCACAGCTGCTCTTGGGGCGTGGACAGGCCATGTGGCACTTGACTGCCTTGTGAAGGAGGTCAGAGTGACACGGACCGTAGCATGCGTGGCCGCAGTCTAACCGTCTGTCGCAGGGTATGAGGCAACCCCCATCGGGGGAGAAGGTAGCGAAATCGTCTGGGCGCGAGACTGGGATCGACTTATAGGGGTGGCGAGGACACTTGAGTTCCAGGCTCGTCCCGAAGTTACCTCTAGCTTGCAGTAGCTGGATGATCTGATCCCACATGGGCACGTTATGGTATGTGTTCGAGTTGCCGATGATGTAACACCCGTGCTTTGCGCGGGAAAGGAGAACGTTGATCCGGTTTGAGGTGCTAAGGAATCCGCACTTGTTCTCCGAATTGCTGCGAACGAGGGAAATGATGACGACCTTGGCCTCTTCGCCCTGGAAATTGTCTACAGTGGCCAGTCTGATGCTTCTCAGAAGGGTTGACTTGGCTACAGACTGAGTCTGCGATTTGACATGTTCGCTGGAGTCCGCCACCTCAAGAGTCTCGAGCTCTTCCAGGTCCCGTTCGTCAATTTTCACGCAAAATGTTGATTCTGTTGCCAGTCGCCCACGGAGTCTCTGGAGTTGACCAGTGTAAGGCGTCAAGACTGCGATATCTTCCGGGTCGTAATTGCCTTGCTTCACGAGATGCGAAACAAGCGCAGCCGTCATTTCGACCTCGAAATCGTTGGAGTGCGAGGTATCGTGGGGATCTGATCTAGACTCGCCTGCCTCAAGCTGTTCATGATGCAGCCAGAATAATCGACGGCCCATACCGACGACCTCTGGGTATTTCTTGACACTGTCTTCATCCTTCAAGTCGTTGTACAGCGTGGATCGTACCATGTCCGCGATGGAAGGATGCATGCGCCTCTGTGTTTCCAAGACACTGACTGGTAGCCTGAGATCACTCAGATGTGGTGGGCGGACTAGGCGCTCAAAGAGGGACGTATCAAGAGAGTATTGCAGTCCTCGGGGATTTGTACTCTGTAGGTTGTAATTCTGAATCTGCGGACGGAGCTGCAAGTGGTCGCCGATCAGAATGGCATGTTCAGTGGACGGCAGAAGAGCCGTCAGGACGTGCGCCTCGAGAACCTCGCCGGCCTCCTCACAGATGACGACCTTGGATCGAAGTTTTCTCATCAGGTCTATCTGACGCGCCAATCCTGTAGTGGTCAGTCCAATAATATCTGCTTGCTTAAGGCAGCGGAGTTCCCCTTCCTGCCGAAGACGATTTCGCTGCTCCTTTGCTTGTTCATGCTTTCGGTATAGCCTGGTGATCTCGTTGATGAGAGATGTTCGGATGCTCTTCTGCCATTCGCTGTAAAGCCTCCGGCGTTCTGAATGTGTCATGTCGCTCAGTCGGATCGTTTGCAATTCGGTTATGCTTCTCGGATTGCCACGAACAGCTGGATTCCGCTGATCGCCACCTTGAAGCCAGGCATCGATGACGTTGTGAGCCTTTCGTTGTACCACTTTCCAATCGTCGTCCTTATTGATGTTGTTCCGACGAAAAAGCTCATTGTGATGAGCAGGATGGTTCGACCCAAGATATCCTCGAAGTGACGACAAAGAATCGTATACAGAAAGGTGACCTAGAGACTCTCTAATATCTTTCTCAAGGTCTCTCATCCGGTAAGTCAAACTAGCTATTTCAGTCCTCTCCGTCCTGGTGGAGCTCGCCTTCTCTGCCACGGCTCTGAGATTGAAGTCCTTCAGTCTTTCAGACTTGGAGCTAGATCCTATGCGTATGAGGCCACCAATACCGTCATCCAATAGATGCTCGAGAAGTTGATCCAGAGCGTGATTCGTGTAGCAGACGCAAATAACCGGCCCGAGTTTTGCCTTGGCCTTGTTGGCAAGAAGCACACGGATAATCTTCTCTCCAGTGTACGACTTGCCCGTGCCAGGAGGGCCTTGTATCAACGACAGCTCCCGTGTGAGCGTGTTGAGCAAAGCCTTGGACTGCGTCGCGTCCAGGCCAGTCCTAGAAGAGACTTCTTCGTGAGAGGGGAGATGGCCTAGGCTGGCCGAGAAAGGCTGGTTGTCCTGAGTCAGACAAGTGAGATCGTACTCGAAATCGGACGCTCGAGAAAACAAGGGTGCAGGGACATGCGCTTGGCTGCTCTGCGGAGGCATGTCAGGTGCAATGAGGTTGTGAAACGGCAAGTCGGGCTTCTGTGATAGCTTTTGCAGGGCCTCCAAAGTGTGCATGAAGGATGCCAGTAGAACTCCAGGGAACTCGACCAGCTGTCGAGATGGTGGCTTTCCAATATCTCTATACCAACACAGTGCTTCCCAAATTTCCTCTTTAGACGTACCGACAAGGTTGAGCTTGACATAGAGATGCTCACGGCTGAAACACAAGGTCAGGGGCCTCTCTGTCTCTATATCCTTGTTCGTGTCTGTTTGCAGGTTGTTTCCCCCCTTCTTCGGCGGCTCGATGCGCAGCGTCGATTCTGCAACGACATAGAACTGGATTATGCCAGTACGATCGAGAACGCACGTCAAAGCGCCAGCCTGAAGTTTTTTGCACTGCTCCCACCACGTGCGTCTAGCGGCGTTGCTCAGCTGCTGTACGTTTCTGGGCTGTCTACATCTCACTGTCAATTCGAGACCCTTGTTCTTATCAATATTGACGGTGTGGACGACAGCTTCATCGTAGGCGGTGGTCCTTGCGCTGTTCTGTGACTGGTGGTGCCCCTTGCCGCCTGGCTCACGAGTTCGTTTGAGCAGATCGAAGACTGCATCGCGGAGCTGACCGACCGTATCTTCTCTCAAGAGGCGGAATTCTCGATCTAGCCGCCCATGGATGCCCGGCAGGTGCCATTGTGACGAGTCAGTAGTAGGCAAATACTCGCTCCGAGACGTGGTAATCTCGTGATACGTTGGCATGATCTGGATTTTGAAGATCTCTGAGTGATCGTTGTCGTGGCGAGGACCACTGGGCGAAAGCTGCCCAGGAAGGTCTTGTCTGAGCTTGAAGGCCTCTTGGTGGCCCGCCGCGCGGGGAGCAGAGCCTGGATCGTCCATAGCCTTTCCAAAGTCCAAGCGTCGTTGCAGGTAATCAAGATACTTCATAGCTCGCAGGCTAGATGTTTCATCTTGAGTGGCTGGCAATGCTGTCAAGAGTTCGGAAAATCGCCTTACGACATGTTGGAACTTTTCGTTCACGATGTTGGTGGTGTTGCAATCGACTGCCTTGGAGAGCACCGCGAGCGACAACTCCAGAACAGTTGTCTGGCTGAGGTTGCCTACAGGTAACCTTGGCCAGTCCACCACGACCTGAATGACGAAACCAAACAGCTTATCCATCCGAGCAGCATTGACACCAACAAGGAAAGAGTAAATTGCTGCAACCTCTTGCTCCAAGACGTTCGAGTCAACGAGCCGCTCGTGAGTGATAAGACGAAAGAGACGGGAGATCTGCGCCTTCCACAAATCGACCCTGACGAGGTCATCTGTGACGTCTTGGACATGGTGGTTGGTGACGGCCTTGATGAAATTGAGCCCAGCTTCGTCCGCCAGCAGTTTGATGGCTTCCTGCGAGGCACCAATGTCGCCTTCCAACAGCTCGAGGCAGAGCTCAAAGAATCGGCTTACAACGCCGTAGTTCAAGCCAGAGGACTGCTCGCCATGAGCGAGAAGCCGCTTCCATGCGCGGAGCTTGTCTTCTTTCTGACCCTGTCGGATGTGCTGTCCACGGTTGTTGTTGTCGTGAGGTTGCTGTTGATCGCTCGGCGTATCATGGGCGAACTTGCAGTTCTCTCCCCAGTTACAGCTGCCCGTCTTCTGAAAGTATCGACAAGGGTTCCGCGACCGCCTGGTGGGTCTCAAGTTCCTGTTTGAGAGATGCTAATGTCAGTTCTGTGTAGTCGATCATCTAGGAGAGTTGGTAGCCAACATACCTCGATTGCCTGTCCATGATTCTGACCTAGGCTGGCTGGACGGGTGTCAGCATTCAACGGGACCAAGCTCTTTCTGAAGAGAAGGTTCGGTCGGAATACTAGAAAGTAGATAGAGAAGTAGGATGAGAAAGAAATGGAGCTGCCTGGATTGGGGCGTCGTGTGTGTGCCCCCAACAGCAAAGGCGAGAATTTGATGGAACACCTGTGCAAAGCTTCTCTTTGGGAGTGACCAAGATGTGAAGGAGAAGGTATGAAGTGAAAGCAGTAGGTAGCAGCCTGGAGGCAGCCTAGCAACCCATGTTGACTTGCTTACACGTTGGCTCGCATTCCATACACGTCAGCTTACATGCATGAAACGAGGGGCATATAGCGAGGGGTTGGTACGATAACGTAGCCCCCATGGGCTAAAACCCCGAAAGGAGACAGCACGACAGATTATTACAGATACAACGTCACGAGGGTCGTTGGCACCGAACGCTCCAGCCAGCCTTGAGCTCTCTCATCTATACCTATACATATGAGGTTTTCTGGAGCCTTCTGGATCGGAAGGTATCACTTCGTCTTTTTAGTGGCACAAATATCACCAAAGATGGTGAAGAGGTACCGCGGGCTAGATCCAGCTCATCGAAACTGTACAATCTAGGGTGTATAGCTTGCATTGATTATTGGTCAACACGACCTGACCTAAAAGCTAACTCGAGCATCGGATAAGGCTCTGCGAGAGACCGACCTGGCACGTGTATCAAAGCCGAAAACACTTAGAACTCTGGGAAGTCGTCGTCTTTTCCAGAAACGCAAATGTACACAGCGAAGGATTGGAATCCTAAGAAACATGACTTTCGAAAGACACAAGCAGTAACGGTATAGGCGCTTAAGATTGAGCCTCGGGCCATCCGCCAACAATACACCCGAGCTCACCTTCACGAAGACGAAACACAAGGAGACCTGATTGCTGTTAATGTTTCAGGGCAGATAGGTGTGGATTACGCTGAAGGGAAGAGAGGAGAGCTCCCCGGAGTCAACAAACGGTTGGCGAAGTCCAAGTCAGCTAGCAGGGCCGTCGCCTGTAGCCTGCGCGGGCCACCTAGTGGCCCTTGCACAGTTAAAGTAATTGACAGCCAGCAGCTCTCCCAGCCCCAGCTTCTGCACCCAGTCATCCAAACTCGTTCGCATCCGGGGCCCCATTCCCATCGGCTTCCCCACCTTGGGTGCGAACTTCCCGCCGTCAAAACCCTCGGGCTGTTCATACAGAAAGAAGATATATCGGTGCGGCGAGCTTCCTGGAGGAGGACCCGGGCCAACGTAGTCGGAGATAAAAGGATCTGAGGACTCGAGCGGCTCAGTTGGGGAAGAGCCCACCCTCATCCCGGGCTGGATCCAGTGGAGGGCGGGCCCAAGGACGCTGAAGGAGGGAAACGGAGCGTCGAGGTCTAGGCTGATGACCACGTAGCTCTTGGATGGCGAGGCCGCGCTGTAGGTAATCTGCGGCGTTGCCTGGGCGTCTAAGGAAGCCTTCAGTAAGTGATTCCATCATGCTAGGACTGGTCGACACAAGTGAAATCCCGAGTCTCGATTGGGCAGCCTTGGAATCTCATACGCTCAGGAAGAGACTCACCAGCGCATGAGAGATATTGGCCTGGCTCCCTAATGTCGTGCTTGCCAACTCTCAGTCCCAGGACTTTAGAAGGGTCTTGTTTGATGAGCTCGAGAGCAGCCTGAACCTTGTCGTTGGATGGCATTCTGTTTGCTGACCCTGATTCATATGCCAAGGCAGTGCAGTACACACAGAACAGTGTAGTCGCGATGAGTCACTGAACTCGATCAGACCACAAATTACGGCGGCCGGAGAGGGCCTGCTTTAAAAAGAAACGGTCGTGAAGGATTCCAACGCTGTTCGGCTAATTTGAGATGGTGAATGTACCCCAGCTTATTAGACTTGGGATGTGATATACGGCATAACTTATCCTAGAAAGGACTATTTTCAGAATATAAATCATATGCGAGAAACAGTTTAGGTATTCGGAACGTCATATAGTCGATGCCCTTTGGGCACCGTAAACCAAGACTCGTCTTTCTCTCTATGTTTCTTCAACCGACTAAGAGTGTTCGGGTGGTTGGGTGCTTGATCATAATCGTCGTCGGCGCGAGTTCGGCAAAGAGCAACCGAAAGCGCTCCGGGCACCGAAATGGATCCTATACATGTGCACTAAGAGCTCGGATACGTCTATTTCATATGTCAGACGGCAGATCGAACTTGATGGGTGCCTTGTGAGACCACCCCGGTATGAGCTCGTGAACGGATTGCCTTGATTTGGCCGCCGATTTGATGGCTTACGGACGCACAGAGTTCTCTCTTCACTGACTACTATTAAGCTTCAGAAAAGCAATTTGCAGAGCTGCTGAATCAATAATGTGTATGTAGGTAGCCAAATCTACGTCCAGCTGCCGCACGGCTGTTCTCCTAGCTCGTCTATGTTACTGACGATCTCCGCGACTAGCACGGATGAAAACCCCAATCTGCGACGATATTTCAAACGCACTCCTCTCCCAGCCCATCAGGTCACCCGGTAATAAGGTGTCATGCACCGCGTTCCTATCACAGTATAACTCCACCTCGTTGCCGTGAACTTCGCGCATCTCCTTTGCCTATGCGGCGATGTCAGGTGCCAGGGTCTCTCACTCGCCGAGCGTTGTAAAGATGGGCACGGATGTGGCGAATGGGTGTCCTAGAGGCGTGATGTATGGCTCCACGTCCTCGCTGACTCCCTCACGCGGCCGATACACACTGCCTCCAAATTGCAAAACCGAAGCTGGGAGAAAATCGGTCGAATGATTTTGCTGACTGGTGTGTACATAATCTTCACGCAGGGACTTTAGCGGACAGACCCAAGGGGAGACAGCGATTGCGTGGCTTGGCCGCCCGAGCCGTGGCATGGCATTCTCCACTGACCCGCAGGAAGGCGATTACGAGATTGCCTCCAGCACTGTCTCCGCCGGTAACGACTGAGCTGGTGGGATACTCGAGGGTCCGCGTGAGGTATAGATACGCGGTCACGACATCCTGCAGTGCCGCTGGGAAGGGGTTCAGTCCTCCATAACCCGAGAGGCGGTACTGGACGCTGAATACGGTGTTGACTCCTGCAAGCCTGATCAAGTTGTTGGCCATAAAGCCGCAGTTGTCGCTTCGTCCGTCGTTCACGACGAATCCGCCGCCGTGAATCCAAAGAACAACTGTGCCCTTGGGCTCAGCTGGCTTGGCTGGGAACCAGACTGCTCCAACCACCTTGGCTGGATGGACTGCTGCAGGTCCTATAGACCCTTGGTAGAATACTTCAGGAAACCGGTCGACGGCCTGGAATCTGTCGCCGTCTTTGCCGGGGTCCAAGCTTAGAAGATTGGTAACACCGATTCGGCCCTGCACGTCCACGATGTCACGTATGAGACGGACCATAAAAGACTGTTTGAAGTTCCACGTCCGGTGCTGCCGCGTGATTGGAAGTGTCGAAAGAATTATCCAAAAAGGGAGCCGGACAAGGGTAAGCAACCCACGGTATATTCTGTACAACTGTCGCCATGGTGTGTGCGATAGCAAGGGAGGAGAAACTTGTGGGGGCATGTTTACTTCAGCTTCACAACGTTTATATCCACGGACTCATCTATGCTGCTAGAAAGGTTGAGTTTGGGAGAGGTTCTATTTACCCTCACGATTGGGAAGTACCCCGGCAGATTGGCTGGCAATAAGCATTACGGAGCGACGAGGCGGCCGCACTGCGGCCCTAGGTACTTAAGTCCGTATTTCTTGCGATAATACGTATATACCGTACTAGACTGGTGACTGCACGGTTTGCGGAATGAAGACGCAACATACTGATTCCTGGGTAAATCTTGATGTCTTCCACGGATTCTTCAGCGGTTTCAAATTCTGTGTTCATCTGAAGTATTCCGAGCCTCGGAGAGCCACCATGGACTAATTGTCTTTCTACTGCCATCAACCTCTCCTGATCCTAGGAAGGTGATACGAACAGTGCAGATCTGAGCCGTGTTTTAGTGCTCAGCTCATCTCGATTGCTTCTTCCAAGGGCCATGTGGCCCTTTCCATATCCTATAGTTCCCAGCCTCGGACCGTAACTTGAGAATTCACTCGTGCGCCCCCTTCAATCCAGCCCGCTTATTAGCCGCGTCGTGGCCCAGCTGAAAGATCTAAATGCAGGCAAGACCCGCGCGTGCAACGCTGTGATCCGTGTCCTCGCAGCTGATTTCGTGGAATCTGTATAGTGTGGTGATCAGGGCATCGCATGTTTATCTTTTGGTATGATCAAGCATGAAGTGTTGGCAGGTAACACCAAGCTGATACCGGTCACGCGGGGGCGCCGCGAGTCTGGCAAGCCTAAATTCCTGAGCGACATTAGTTGACTTCTTGTTCCCATCTGCCCTTGGTCATATCTACCTCTACGAGAGCCTTCTTGACATGCTTCAATACACCACCAGAAGTCGTTTTGTCGACCTGCAATGGTGAGAGGACATGCCTTTTGCTCTTGCTGGGTGGATATTGGAAGATGTTCTGTTACTGAAAGAGTGATCACCACGGCCAGGAAAACAGCAGCCAAAGTACACCCATCGACCAATGAGGCCTTGAGTCGGGTGGCTTCCTGATAGAGTTAAACTCGAAGACCGTAAGTATCTCACAGACGGCTGGTCTGGATGTGACTGAGGGCGTGAGGGCCAGGCAGGCCATTTGTCTCGTTGTGTCCAGAGCATGATTCTGAGACTGACCAGCGCTCAAAGATGTCTCGTTTACTGAATACCAAGGCAGCTTCTTAACACCGACCGGTCATATTCAAACACCTAGTCATGGTCAAAACAAACCCGCCTTCTCATGTAGCTGAGTCCATATTCCACGGCCCATCATACCGCAAAGCCTGACGCCGACCAATAGCCCGAGTCTCTCTACTCAGGAGCTCTCCGTTCCACCCAGAACACAGAGAACCTCCAAACCTCCCTCTCCTGCGGCCAGCGTCTCCCGGGGCAATCCTCTCCCCAGCCTCCTCGCCTTGACCTAGCTGGGGTCCATCTCGGCTCCATTCCCTTTTACAGAACTTGACGTTCTTGAGACGCTTGTGGCACTCCAGGTAGGACATCACGTCCCCGGTAGGAGGGCGTGTTCGGGGACGGGCTCCGGGGGCCGCTCCAGGCCCCTCTCCTCGTCCGAGTTCATGATGTCCGGTGACGATGTCATACGCCCCGGGCTTAAGAACCCGAGTTGGTGCCCGGTATCCTCCCTGTCTGATGGTGCCGATAGACAACAGCCCATACTCACTCGCCTCTGAAAATCCGGTAACGTATTTGGCATGCCTTCCTTTGACGTCTCAGCTTGGATGAGGTAGGTACCCCTCCACAAGCGGCAAGATTAGAGGCGATGTCCTGGGTTAAGTCAAGTAGGTGTGGGACCCAATGGTGTATTATTCTGATGGTGATCGTGGTCTTTTGTGAGGTTATCACAACGCGGATGCCACCTTTGTCAACTCACGGAGTGCATCGATAAAGAATGATGGACGCAGTACTTTATAGGAAGTACAGAATAGGCCGGGTTCTTCAAGTGATACAGATCCATATGCCTATGAGATAGTGCTGGCTGTGACTCGATGCTTTTACGTGTGGGTGTCAGTAATCCGCGAATCGGCTAGGTTGCTGTGACTCTCTGTTGATCATCGAGAAGCAAGTGATTCCTGAGTCCCATGCTCTAATGAATTTCTCTTGACGATAACCTCGAGCACAGCATTTGGGATAGCTGAATATGAATGAATTTGCCGTTGCCTCTAACCTCGCAATATGCTAATGTATCACGCTCTATATATAGCTGCAGTCCAATCTACCTGTACCGTACTTTACAACTCATCCTTGAGCCTCTCCGTTGCCTCCGCACCCGTATGAGCAGCACTCTGGGGCTCCTCGCCCTCAAATGCTCGACTCTTCGTATTTCTTTCGGACGCCTCCACGGCCTCACTCAACACCTCGCCATCGCCTCGGATGACCTTTTGCGCATCGCTGCTTTCCTCCTTGATCTCAGCAGTCTTGCCCTTTCTCCTCCGGTCAAGCGCCGCAATCTCGTCATCATACTCAGTCCATTCGGGGACCTGGCGCCTCGCACGGTCGAGCTTGGGCTCCTTTGTCTGCGGGTTATTGCACAGGTCAATTGTGCGCGCCTGCGGGAATGTCTCGTCGCTGCACCATGTCTCGCACCACAGCCACTCCTGGGGGAGGCTGTGGATGGGCAGCTGGAACTGCATATGATTGGGCAGGTCCTGGTCGAGGTTGGAGAGGGAGTTCGGGTCTGCAGACAGAGTATGATAGCTTTGGCGCAAGCGATCGCCGGCTGCGATCTCGCGGAAGCGGCGGAGGTCGACCACATAAAGTGCGGAGATGTGGTACGGCTCGCCCCGGAGGTAATTGGCCCAGTAGCCCTGCTTCCAGAAGCGGAAGCCCTCCATCTCTGTGCGCGAGTCGCACATGGGTGTGAAGCCGTAGGGCTTGCCTTCAAGATCGTGTTGCACGAGATCGTACATGTCCGTGCGGACAATCTGGTCTGCGTCGACGAAGATGACCTTGTCGAGCGATAGCGGGAAGAGCACGTCTAGGAAGAGTATCTTGTAGCCCCAGATCTCGCGCTGCTTTTCTTTTTGCTGGCGGAGCCAGTGTGGCCATTTGTACGTCACCATCTCGTACTTAAACCCGTACTCTTCGGCCATGTAGGGAATAAAGTCCTTGAACGAGGGCGAGAGAAATTGCTCGATGAACCAGAACTTGACGGTATGCTTGGTGTTCTTCATCACGCTGACCATCATGATGTTCAGCATACGCTCGTAGAGATGACCACTAGCAACAGAGAAGATGTTGATCTCGGCATGCTCTTCATCCGAGGCCGACTTGGTCTTGAGCCCCAACATGCTCTTCAGGCCTTTGGAGACAACGTCAAGTGCACCTTCGGACCCGCTCTCGTCGAGGACATCCTCCTGCTCCATTCCTGGTTTGCGATTGATGCGTGGGTATAGCGTCGTGCCCTTGAAGTCCATCAGAACGACGTCGGTGCCTTCGTCACCAAGGACAGCGTTATAGCCCTTCGCACCCACGCTCTCGATGTGATATATGTCTGAGCTGCGACCCTTCTTCAACTGAATATTATAGAATCCAGGGTTGGCCTTGAACTGGAAGTAGCCTAAGTTGAACATGATGATCGTGTCAGCGAAGTGGGGGTCCTTCTCAGTGGCCAACACGAGCTGTGCACCACGCGGCAGGCCTCCAGTAGACTCCCTGGAGTGACCCTCGATCAGAATATTCTCAAGCTCGTAGATGGCCTCAACGTTGCTCTTGATGGAGCTCAATTTGAGGTTGTCCAAATCATGGACGGAAACCTTGGATGCCACCAGCCACGCAGGAGGCACATCCATGCCGACGTTGAGCAGCGCCTCTGAGGGCAAGCCTTTGAATTCGGCATTGAGTGATTTGACTTTGCCGGCGTCATCAAACGTCGGTGCCGAGTCCAAGACGTATCTATAGAATCTCTTCACGGGCAGCTCGTCTAGCTTGTCCTTGGGGTTCAGGAAGACTTTCATGTAGACACCGTCGAGCTCGGAGAGAACTTTCAAAATAGGAACCCATCTTTGTCCTTGCTCGCTGGCCGGGTTGACAACGGCGACGAATTGAATCGTTGCTGTCGACTTGTCGCCGACCTCAAAGGCCGTGTGGCTTGAGTTCCACACGTTGAATGCCGAGGTCCGCAGAGGCGAGCCTCTTTCGAAGATACCCTCTGGAATATCAGGCATCGTTGACAAAGCAGTGATCGAAGTGACCTTGGCAGCCGCAAGAGGGCCAGAGACCTTGCTTGTGAGCCCAAGCTCCTCGATAGCCTCGTAGACGGGCAGAATCCTACTGTCTTGCTCGAGCTCCAAGAAGAGCTCGAAGTCCTGGGAACCGAAGTCCGCCGCCAGGTTGATAGGTCCAATAAGACGACCGTTGAGCATGAGCATGTTCTGGCCAGGCCTGACTCCAGCAGCAGTCAGGAAGTGTTGCAGAGCAGTATCATAGTCTGGATCATCCGGCACCGGGGTCCACGCATCCAGAACAGCTTGCAGAAGTTCCTCGCTGTCAACATCGCGAAGATCAGGCTCGCTCATTTTGAGCGCAGTGTTGATCTTGTGGGCGCCACTTGGATCTGCAGGGTTATGGATGATATCAACCCGGATGCCTGGATTATTGGTGCGGAACTGGAGGGCGTTCCCAGCCAACTTCACACCCTCCGTGTTCGTAAGGTCAACGATCACTGTTAGAACTGCCCAGTTTTCCTTCGTCGAGTCGGGATTGGCTTCAATGACGGGCACCTTCTCAAAGAGGGTGGCGTGCTCGAGAAGCATCTTGTTGACATCAAGCACCGTGAGCTCCTTGGGGTTCCTAGGAAAGATCACAGTATTGCGACGCGAAAATGCATCTTTCAAGAAGAAGTCTGGCAGCCACTGCCCCTCTTCGACCTCGCCGTAGAATATCGCTTGTCGAATGAGCTGCAAATCCATGCCCACTTGCTGGCCCATTGCCGGCATCCAGTTGCCCTGACGTGGCACAGGGACGCCGTCAACGAAGAGCACCGGTTCTGGGTTGTCTACTCGCAGCCGGTCTGCCCAGTGCCTGGAGAGTCGGATTTGCTCGGTGTGATGTTCAGAGTCGAATACATCCTCAAACGAGAGCGCTTCCGTATCTTCACGTAGCTTCCTATCGAGGATGGCAGTGTCGAATAACGCCTTGTCCGCATCTCCTAATCTTTCTTCATCAAGAGCTGACATCAGATAAGACATCATGGCCGCAAGACCGTAGGTCTCCACAAGGTGGTAGACTATCTTGGCCTGACGTTCGGATGCTTCAGTGGGAGACAGCGGAACGATCCCGAAACGCACAGGTAGCTTGCGCTTGACGAAGTCCTGCAATTGGGACACCACCGTCATGGTGTCATTTTTCTGGGTGAGGTCGACAGGGATGACTAAGTTGAAGATGTCGCGTCGGATCGAGGGTAGTTGGCCAGGCATTCCGCCTTGAAGAAGAGTCATGAGAGTTTTCGGGTATTCCTCGTATCGCTTGTCCTTCTCGATGTTGTTGAGCCAGACAATGACCTTGCCCTCCTCCGGCCCATCATGCCACAGGAATCTCTGGACCTCTGCGTCATCGGCCTTCGCTTCGGCCACAGAGTTGTGCGCAAGAAGAGAAATTGCCTCATCCCCACTGAGACCAAGATTCATGACTCCATGAATCATCTTCCGCTCACGCCTCAACAGGTCAACAAGGGCAAACGCGTCCATCTGTCGTTCAACAAGCTGGACCCCATTCATCCAAAGTGCGTTGACACCGCCTGGCACCAAGGAGGCGCGGTTGGCCGTGTGCTCCGTCAAGAAGCCCTCAGAAACGTTGTGCGTTGCCAGGGAGGTCGAGTACTTTGGGAAGTCTTGCGTCAACTTGAGTAAAGTGTCGAAAGGACTGTCACCGTGCATGATGAAAGAGCCGGCCTTAAGACCAAGGTCCCTCAGCTCCGATGTCGACAGTGGCTTGAGGTCGGCCACCTCTTCCTCCTCGCCCAATACGATTTCTGAGGCGGTGGCCTTCTGAGCTGCGTCTTCCTCGGCCTGCCTATCGTCAATAACGATGTAGTCGGTCCGTTTCAGAGCTAGCTCGACGCCATATCCGCTCACAGGCAGCGCCTCCAAAGACTCGTGCGAAGACCTGCGGTGTCGGAGCTTGTAGGCGCATTCCCGGCTCCGAGCTTTCTGAGCCAGGAGCTTGTGGAATTGTCCAAAACCAGGAGCCGTAATGTCTGCGTACAAGATGCAGCTCGGACCGCTGCCCAGAGCGATATCAAATGGTAAGTCGCGCTCTTGTCCCGCCGGCAACTGGCCTCGAGGATCGTCCAGAGATGGCAAACAGTATTGTTGTCCCTGCCATAATATCCAAGTATCACAACCCGCTTGGTCTCCTGTCAATGAGGGTTCAACGCCGGTCTGATAGTATTGGTAGTGGGCTTCGACCTTAGGAGCCGCAGACCTAGTTGACAGAGCCAACTTGAAGGTCGAGAGACTCTCGGCACTCGGTATGTGGCCATCTTTCTCTACTAGATCCAGAAATGTCTCATATAATTCTCTGTCGGTCGTCGCTTTGGAAAAATGGCCATCGGCTATGCGGTCGAGTAGGGGAAAATAGCTGGAGGCGTTCTCCTGCGCTGCAGTCTCCCTGGCGGCAGCAATCAGTACACCTTCCCCCTTTCCCTGACACCCAAGTTCAAGACTCACAGAAGCTCTATCAGGTATGGGCCGGAAGGAAAGGCCGCCTTCATACTAATGTCGACGGATGGCCCGGCGCATACCGTCTGGGCTCCCCAGAAGGTTGCTGCCAACATGGAAGCCGCCAGGCTCCATGGCAGATGAAACAGCCGTATCATGCTGTCTCTAAGATATGTCGTCGAGCCGCAAGGGCAACCAGCTCTCCGGAACCGGTTCGAGACCGTGGAGTTGTCTTCGTGAATCGAGGCGCAACCCGGCGCAGGCCTCGATGCTCCGTATGGAAGAGTGGAAGAACCGCTCACTAAGCTTCCTCTATGCTCCCATTGCCGGCTGGGTAGGATTTCCTGGTCGAGATAGATTACTGGGGGCAGTCACAAGTTTGTGATGTTGCAGGGAGAAGAGAAAAGACAAGTGTTCTTTCACAGGCACGCTCTTGAGGACTCGACCTCGTCATCTGAGGTCTTACAACAAGTGAATAATAGGTGCCGCTGCTGAAAGTGCCACCTAGGCCATACCCTTGAAAGCTATCCAAACCGGGCTAGGCTGCCGCAGGTCAAGGGACCAGGAGCTGCCCCTAAGCCCCTTGCTTGGGGTTTCTGGTGGGCCAGTGGGCAACCCTCAACTTTGAGAGACATAGCCAGGGCACATTTGTTGTAGAGACCAGCTGTGGTAATTGTCTTATGGATCATTTGCAGACTCCATTCTAGTGCAAGTGATTTTTCGAGAGGAGAGCACAAAAGAGAATTCCATGTCTGTCCTCTTTGGGATATTGTCTCCCAGAGAACACCGTTGGCAGATTAACTTTCTGGCACGCTGGGGCCAGCTTCAAGTGGGCTGCACAGGCAGATACCCCTGGCAGGCAAGCACCCCTGGCCACGGGCAGGGCCAGAGCAGGGCAGAGCAGAGCACGGGCCACCTGGCTGTGACGAGCAACCTTGCCCACATCACAGATGGACACGCTTTCCACTCTTGAGGTTCTGGATTGCCATGCAGTAGCACCTCACGCCGCCGACCTGACAACCGCCCCAGGTGGCCCCATCTCTCTCCCCGACTTCATCCTAGGCTCGGCCTCTTCCAGTCTATCGACGCACCATCTGTGGCCGCCGTATGGCTTCCTGACCTCTGGTCAATTCCACCGTTCTGCCAGTCTGTCCTCAGAGTTGATGTGAAGCTTAGGCTTCCACACGCCCACCACCCAACATGGCCACCTCAGGCATGCTCACAAAGGTATGGCCGCCTCCTCTATACCTCACACTGCCCCCAGTGGGGAGCAAGCAGGGGCCAACACTGACAATCTGCCAACAGTTCGAGAGCAAGAGCTCGCGCGCCAAGGGAATCGCCTTCCACCCTAAGCGGTAAGCTAGGCCGACCTCCTTCCGAGTCGCTTTCTCGTGGCTGACAACAGTCGATCGCAGACCATGGATCCTCGTCTCTCTACATTCCTCGACCATTCAGCTATGGGACTGTACGTACAACCACACGGAAACATACAGTTACCCAGTGAGGGCGGTGGTTCCGGGGCAGGAGGTGCAATGGGGAGGGGCACTGGTCGAAGCTGTGACGGGCCCTCCATCGCGCCCTGCCTTCCCAGACACTCTCAAAACTTAAAAATGGATGCTGACGATGGCGCGCTGACATAGACCGTATGGGAACCTTGATCGATCGACTCGAAGGTCACAGCGGCCCCGTCCGGGGCGTCGACTTCCACAAGACCCAACCCCTCTTCGTCTCCGGTGGCGATGACTACAAGATCAAGGTCTGGTCCCTGACAACAAGGCGGGAGCTGTTCACGCTTAATGGTCACCTGGACTACGTCCGAACCGTCTTCTTCCACCACGAATTGCCGTGGATTATCTCCTGCTCCGACGACCAGACCATCAGGATATGGAATTGGCAGAACCGATCCCTGATCTGCACCATGACCGGTCACAACCACTATGTCATGTGCGCCAACTTCCACCCAACCCAGGACTTGGTCGTCTCCGCATCACTCGACCAGTCTGTCCGTGTTTGGGACATCTCCGGCCTGCGAAAGAAGCACTCCGCGCCGACGTCGATGACTTTCGAGGAGCAGGTGGCGAGGGGAAACCAGAACCAGACCGATATGTTTGGCAACACAGATGCTGTCGTCAAGTTCGTCCTGGAGGGCCACGACAGGGGCGTCAACTGGGTTGCGTTCCATCCAACCATGCCCCTGATCGTATCGGCTGGTGACGACAGGCTGGTCAAGCTGTGGCGGATGAGCGAGACCAAGGCTTGGGAGGTCGACACATGCCGGGGACATTTCCAGAATGCATCCGGTTGTCTGTTCCATCCTCACCAGGACCTCATCCTTTCGGCCGGCGAAGATAAGACTATTCGGGTCTGGGACCTCAACAAGAGGACCAGTGTGCAGAGCTTCAAGCGGGAGAACGACCGTTTCTGGGTGATTGCCGCTCACCCCGAGATCAACCTGTTCGCAGCTGGCCACGACAACGGAGTTATGGTCTTCAAGTTGGAACGCGAGCGGCCCGCGATGGCTGTCCACCAGAACACTCTATTCTACATCACCAAAGAGAAGCATGTGAAGTCGTATGACTTCCAGAAAGGAACGGAGAGCCCAACGCTCCTGTCCCTTAAGAAGGTCGGGCCAGCATGGGTCCCTCCTCGGACTTTGTCCTACAACCCTGCCGAGCGCTCCGTCTTGGTGACGTCCTCTACGGATGGTGGCTCTTACGAGCTGATCAACCTTCCCCGTGACGGCTCTGGTGCGATAGAACCAGCAGAGTCAAAGCGTGGCCAAGGCAACTCAGCCATCTTCGTTGCTCGAAATCGGTTTGCTGTTCTCAACACCGCTTCACAAACCATTGACATCAAAGACCTGTCCAACTCGACAACCCGATCGTTCAAACCCCCTGTTGGCACCACGGATATCTACTTTGGCGGAACTGGCAACCTCCTCATCATTACACCGACCGCTGTCCATCTCTATGATATCCAGCAGAAGAAGAGCATTGCCGAGCTGGCTGTCAACGGTGTGAAGTACGTGGTATGGTCGAACGATGGTCTATATGCTGCTCTCCTGAGCAAGCACAATGTGACGATTGTGACCAAGACGCTGGAGCAGGTCAGCACTCTGCACGAAACTATTCGGATCAAGAGCGCTACCTGGGATGACGCCGGTGTCCTTCTCTACTCCACCCTCAACCACATCAAGTACACCCTGCTCAACGGTGATAATGGCATCGTTCGAACACTGGATACGACAGTCTACCTCACGCGCGTCAAGGGCCGCAACGTCTACTGCCTTGATCGTGCAGCGAAGCCTAAGGTCCTGCACATTGATCCTACTGAGTACCGCTTCAAGCTTGCTCTGGTCAAGAAGAACTACAGCGAAATGCTTGACATCATCCGGAACTCGAGCTTGGTCGGACAGTCTGTCATCTCGTACGTGCAAAAGAAGGGCTACCCTGAAATTGCACTGCAATTTGTACAGGACCCGACAACGCGTTTCGAGCTCGCTCTCGAGTGTGGTAACCTGGATGTGGCCGTAGACATGGCCAAGGAGTTGGACAAGCAGGTCCTGTGGTTGAAGCTCGGCACCGAGGCCTTGTCCCACGGAAACCACCAGGTTGTGGAGATGGCCTACCAGAAGCTGAAGCAGTTCGACAAGCTGTCCTTCCTTTACCTCGCGACCGGCGATCAGTCCAAGCTTGCAAGGATGGCCAAGATCGCCGAGCACAGAGGAGACTTCACGGCACGATTCCAGAACGACCTGTACCTCGGCGAGAAATATCGGGTACAGATGTTCAAGGAGGTCGACCTTTACCCATTGGCATACATGACCGCCAAATCATACGGCATGGGTGATGAGTGCCAGGCCATTCTGGAGGCTACGGGCTTGACGGAGGATCAGATCACAATGCCGAAGATCGGCGATGCTCTGACCCCACCAAAACCCGTTGTGCCAACCTATAAGGCAAACTGGCCTACAAAGGCTACCTCACAGTCATTCTTCGAGAAGGCCCTCATGGGCGAAATGGAAGGGCTGTCCTTGGACGACGCACCGGCAGCCACGAATGGCTTCGGTGAGGATGTCGAGGACGATGCCGTTGCCAAGAACGGCGCACTGGCTGAAGACGACGAGGATGGGGACGCTGCGGGGTGGGATATGGGCGACGACATCGTGCCAGAAGTGGAGGGCGACTTCGTCAATGTCGAGAGCACAGATGCCGGCGGCGCTGGCAGCAGCGAGGCCGATCTATGGGCTCGGAACTCACCACTGGCGGTGGATCACGTTGCGGGAGGATCATTTGAGAGCGCCATGAACCTTCTCAACAGGCAAGTTGGGGCTGTCAACTTCTCGCCACTCAAGCCAAGATTCATTGAAGTGTACGAGGCGTCCAAGACCTACCTGCCTGCATCTGCGGGACTCCCGCCTCTTGTCAATTACGTGCGCCGGACAGTTGATGAGCAGGACCTGAGACAGGTGCTGCCGTTCATTCCCCGGGATCTTGAGCACCTGGCTAGCAACGACCTGCAACGAGGCTACGACTCGATGAAGGCCAACAAGCTGGAGGACGGTCTGACGGTCTTTAAGAGCATCCTGCACGCGATACTAGTCAACGCGGTATCAAGTGAGGGCGAGGTCGCCGAGGCGAAGAAACTCATCACCTCTGCAAGCGAGTACTCCGTCGCCATGAGCGTCGAGCTTGCGCGAAGGCAACTCGGTGCCCCGAACGAGGTCAACGCCGATCCCCAGAAGATAAAGCGGTCTTTGGAGTTGTCGGCATACTTCACCATTCCCAAGATCGAGGTGCCTCACCGGCAGCTTGCGCTACTGAACGCCATGAACCTAGCATTCAGGAGCAAGAACTACAGCTCGGCGTTGAGCTTTGCTAACCGCATCTTGGCGAATGGCGGCGCTAACAAGATTCTGGAGAATGTGAGTCTTCCAAACCATCAATGGACGAGAGAATTTCTTTCTGACACCCTTTCACAGGCACGCAAGACCAAGGCCCAGTGCGAGCGCAACCCCCACGACACGGTAGAGATCGAGTTCGACCAGTTCGCCGAATTCGAGATCTGCGCCGCCAGCCACACACCTATCTACAGCGGCACGGCGTATGAAGAATGCGCCTTTGACGGTTCCAAGTACCACACCAAGTACAAAGGCACGGTGTGCACTGTGTGTGAGGTGTGCGAGGTCGGCAAGCACGGTAGCGGTCTAAAGCTGTTCTTCTGAGCGAAAGGGGGGAAGGCTGGGAAAAGTAGATGGGTTCTGGTTACGGGGGAGTAGAAGGTAGCCTTGAAATTCGATCATGATTCCAAAACAAAAGAAGGCGGTGGTTACCGTTGCCCCCGCGCCAGGATGTATGACGCCAAGACGAACCCTACCCTGGGCGTGAAGACGGGCAATGGCTGGTCGTTGAAAATCGTGTTCTATTTCGATTAGCCCTTAGATAAAATGCGGTGGTTAGGCCCATAGTTGGTAATCAAGGCTGCCGCCAGATACATCTTCTGCTTATGTCACATAGCACATTCGACTATCCGTGCTGTCATTCCAGCCAACGCTTGCGTCGTGGTGGTGTGGTGGTCCTCCTGGCATGGCCGTCGGGATATTATGATGGTCAAGCACCGCAAAGAGCCACGTCGTCGTTTTGGTCGTCTAGTGATATTACATTGTCATCATGTCCTATGCGTTTTGCTGCCCTCTAGCAAGTCCCTCGCCACGCCCGGGTCTGTGCATCATGCCACTCGCGAGGTCCCGTGATCCGCGTTCCAGACCTCCGACCCGTGATGGCCACGGGCGAGGAAGCCCCTCCCCGAACGCCACACCCATCGATCCATCCATCCATCCATCCATCCATCGCACCACCCAGGAGGGCTACACGATCGTCTCCAGCTCTCTTGCATACCCCAGCGCGTTCTCGATGACCAGCTTGCTCATCTCCTCCTTGGCGGCGCCCGCGCCCGCCGCGGCGTCCTCGTGCTCCCCCTCCGCGGCCTCGGCCTCCTTGGGGAAGTAGATCATGCCGTCCCTGAGGATCCAGCCGCGTGACTTGGCGAACTCGATGACGGCGCCCTCGGAGTCGAGGAAGAGGAGGGACTTTGTGGAGGAGATGGGCAAGCTCGGGTAGGCGCGCTCGCTGGAGGAGGCGATCTCGGACCGGATCTGGGAGGTGAGGATCTGTTTGAACGCCGAAGGCGGCCGGGTCAGCAGGCAGGCAAGCAAGCAAGCAACTACCCCTGCAGGCAAAGAAGGCGGCGGCGAACCGGCGGGCCACAGGGTTGACTGTGTCTCGAGGGGAGTATTCATGATGGTAAGCAGACGGGGAGTGGCCCACTGACCTCTGAGAACACGGCGTACTCCTCGCTCGGCACCTCGCGGCTCTTCATGGCCTTCCAGACGCGGTCATAGCTCCCCTCCATCAGCCAGCGCTCGAGGCGGATCGGGTACCCGAGGAAGCGGTCGCCCTCGACGTCGACGCTGCCGCCACCGCCCTCGCGCGTTGACAGGCTCTCCAGCTCGCTGTGGAACTCGGCGTAGCGGCCCTGGGTGAGGAGCAGCAGCAGGTAGAGGCCGGTGACCTTGTTGCGCTCGGCCAGGCCGGGGGCGAGCACGGCTGCGGGCAGCTCGTAGAAGGGGGCGAGCTGGGCCACGTAGCGGGTGAAGGCGTCCGGGTCACGGGCGCGGATGCTGTAGAGGGCGCCCTGCTCGTAGGTCTCTCGGGCGAGGGCGAGGATGGGCTGGGGCTGGGGCGGCGCCGAGGGGGAGAGCGCGGAGAGCTTGAGGAGGAGGAGCTTGGCCTTGGAGAGGAGCGAGGCGGCGTCGGCGTAGCTGAGGGAGGAGGGCGAGGACTTCAGCTGGCTGAGGATCTGTTGCAGCTGGCGGTCGGCCATCCTGGACGGGGGGGCTGGGGAGGTATAGGTGGTGATGGGGGGAGGAGGTGGAGGCGGCCCAGAGGGTGGCGGGAGCGGTCGGTATCTGGCTGGGGTTTTTGCACAGATCAGAGGGGCGCGATATTGATTTGAACAGTAATACGGTTAGTCTTGGTCTGTGTAGGCTTCACAGAGTGCGAGTGTCACCGTAGATCGTCTGTCGTCTGGGAGGGTGTCGTTGTGGTTGCTGTCGGCGGTGCTGAGCTAGAGTTCGGTCCAGGTGAAAGCCAGCGCGCCAGGCTGCGGGAAGCTGACGATTGACGTTGACGTCCGGCTAGCAGTGTGAGCTCCGCCAAGGGCTGCAGGGCAACAGGGGTCTGGAATGCAGGGGTCTGACCCACATGGGGTCTGTATGTATCTCAGGGCAGACCGCATTCTCCACTGGCCTGGGATCCACGCCCCCCTCCCCTCCATATAGGTCCTTCAAAATCTGGCCCGTTGTTCCCCTTTGCCCGTGTGACATACCGAACACCTGCCTGGAGAAAGAGAAAAGAAGGGCTGTGATACGGAGGCCGAAACATCACTATGTGACTCGTGCTCTGCTAAGGCCCAGGCGCTTCTTTTTCGCTGTGGGCGCTATACTACAAGCACCCGTGGCACGTGCCGTGGATCAGGTTCCGCGGACACGCCCCCCCCCCCCCCCACGTCCGCGAAACGAGCACAGGAATTTGGGGTTGAAAGGTAAATTCCATGAGACATACGCATACGAAAGTGGAATATCCTACGGAGTATCAAGGCGGTTTGTCTCTCCCCGGCCTCGAGAGCAGCCAGCTTATTAAGATTTGTGGGATTATCTCAACGTCGCGCGGCCATCTCCAGGGATAGCTGAGGTGCTTCATGTCACTTTACCAGGCAATCATCACTGTCATAGTTGTCATGAAATTGTCTGCCCCTTATTGCGAGGTGTCATCTTGGAAGGTCATCAGAAAACATCAAGTCCATTGAACATTAACATTATGCTGTATCCTTATGTTATATCTTTGAGCAGCATCAGATTGGCGTGGCATCTCGCCTTGTGATTTCATCCTTCTTGCCCATCTTCGCGTGTACATTTTTATTGAACGTTAAAGAAGCTGACTGCTGTTTTATCTCTACTCTCCGGTACCGTGTTTGGTGATTGATCTTTGGCCTGCCTGGCCTGGCTGCTGTGCTGCTCCTTGGGCAGCAGCAAGACAGGCCATTTTTGGCCGTGTTGGAGTTATGCCGTTCATTTTCCGTCATCCGACATCATCTGAAGACTTCTTCTCGAGAGCCTACATGGGGATCCGCGGGATAGTTCCTCTGGATGGGAAACTTCAGGGCTTCAAACGAGTCCTACGCATCTCAGAGGCGGGACCTGGGCTTCAGCAGTCGCTGCCCAGACGGAGAGTCGCGCAGGCCCAGTGGCTGCAATTCTCGTGCACTGCCCACCCAGGAATAGCATCTGTCTGCCCTTCCATGCTATTTTTTTGGCATTTGCCCTCCTTAAAGGCTTATCTGCTCAACGGACACGTCTTTGAAGATATGCCGACAGGACCCGTCGAGGGGCGAAACAAGACGGTGCCTATGGATCGGCCAATTCTGGAGGATCCTGACCTGATTTCGCCGTCTTGTTTCATATGGAAGAGACTGCACTGTGGTGCGCCGATGCTGTGCAAGCACGGTTCAAACTTCAATCAAGACAAGACGCCTGCCCGTTGGAGGCAGAGATACGCGTGAGGACTTGCCACGTGCATCTTACCAAGCCGCCGTCTGGACCTCCGAAGTTTACAACCCCCGGAGTGAACATGGAAAATGTGGCTTCTCCATGGAAATCCAGGGATCGACCTGCGGTATTGTCGCCGTTCCATCGATGGGGCCAGTTGGGTCATTCTACATACCTTGGGTCTGTCCCGGTCTGCGTCCAATTTCTCTACGGCTCCAGTGGGAAAGGGAGATGGAAAGACCCCTCTCATGGTTCCACTAGAGCAGACCCAAGACGAGAATAAACCACGATTAACTCATGGTACGAGATTCAGTGGAAGGGAGAAGGCCGTCTAACTCAGTCCCGGGGCCCAGTTATCCCACAGGAGGATTATCCCATGATTATCCCACAGAGGGTACCAGTTCTACACCAGGACTATCTCAGGCTCCAGGGGCGTCCCTGAAGCTAGGTCTATTGGAGGATGGAAGCCCCCTTCGCCACGGTACATCCATAGCCAAACGCTGCCTCTCCCCAGGGCAACATTTTCTTCCTCGCCACTGGTCACGTCTAACAATGTCGAGGAATCACCAAAGTGCACAGGAACCCTCAGGAGGACTGCCAATCAGTACAGGGCCGATGCGCCCATCTCACAAGAGGCAAGGCTAGGTATTCCGGACGTGCAAAGATCGGCCACGAAGGGCGCCGGGCTGACCTAGGCAGTCTGTGCTAGGGCAATTAGAGGCCACCACGGATGCTTTTCTTTCAATTCTGGCAGTGGCCCTCACCGGCTTCCCTCCCTCGGTGTCGATTTTCTATTTAATACAATGCCCCCGTCAGACTCCCCCAGTATGTTCATGAACCACACAGCCGACTCTATCAAGAACGAATCAAACCCCAAACATAACCCCAGCAGCAACCTCGGTCATCCACCACCCGGTGTCTACCGCCTGCTTCCCCATACAGTACGCAACATGGCTGCTGAGGCCAGAGGTAGCAGCGCGGCCGACGATAGCACCACAAGGCGAAAGGCTAACCAGAAGTTCCGGGCCGCCATCGAGGCGAGCAGGAAGATGATGAACGCCGGGGAGGACGCAGACGACATCTTCTTGGACCTGGCGAGGGGCGAGCGGGCACTGTCCGACCCGGATCCGTACGCCCACTTCTCCAACGCCAGCACCCTGTCCGGGTTCGAGCCCCACCCCGCGGGCGTCATCGGGGAGGGCTTCAGCGCCGGCGGGGCCGGATCCGGGCCCGCCACGGGGCGTCCTGCTCAGCCGGAGGCGGACGAGCCGTCGCCCGCCCTCTCGCACTCCGCCCTCCTCGAGGAGCTACGCGAGGGGTCCTGGCCTGAGCCGAACAGCCCACGGCCCAGGAGGGGGGCCCCCTCCCGCGCCCCACCTCCTTTCGCCTTCACGTCCTGCTTCGTTCCTGTCCCGGGCGGGACCCAGCACGAACAGCTATACAGCCAAGACCCAAACCCGATGCACGGATATCCAGCGCAGCACCACCAGCTGCCGTGCCCTTACTGCCAAGATGGTCCGGCGGTGTATGATCACCCAGGTCTCCAGGAAACGGACGGTCCGTTTCACGTTTATTTCATGCCCGAAGACCGCGTATGGATGCCGATGCCGCCGTCACCACCCGAAGGGGAGCAGCCCGGTACACAGTGGGACGAGGCGGAGGACGTGATCTGGGTCCCGGAGATCATGGAGGGACCTCATCGCATAGAATCACCAAACGGCTCGGCCCTCGACCCTCCGGCCCAGCCGTGATATCTTCTTACCATCCGAACAACCTGTCATTACCGCGAGCGCACGGAATATTCGTCATTTATCCTGTGTTTGGATGTGCCCTGTTTACCTTCAAAGATTCAAAAACACTTGGCATATCATCTCACCTTCCTTTCTATTTTCTACATTTTGGACACGTCGGTCGAGCTATGAAAAGAGCAGAGGGATCTCTAATCGTTTCCTGCATTTTCGTTCCCGACAAGTACACTCTGGATTACAGCATCGCCATTCGACCAAGAGGATAGATTCGAAGGGATCATCTTTGGGAGCCTACATCATACACAGTAGCACAGCGTAATTGAATAGTCCGGTTCGCCAATCCGTCGTCCATGCCCACACCCATAGCCCCGTCCAACCCAAATGCCACTGATCCACACGTCAACTCTAACCAGGTAGGTAGTGCGGACTACGAGGGTTCAATCCAACAGACCAGCCCCCCTCCAGCACCAGGACCCGGACGTCGGACATCCGCAACAGGCAGTCTGACCCAGTGGAGGCCATTATCACTCAGGTGAGGAGTATCCTAGACGTCGTATCCTCTTTAGCGGGTTCAGCGTGCTAGAGGTCTAAGCTTTATTCCAGCTAGACCCGCCCTCGTGGATCTCCTCAAGATCTTGCGACTCGCGCCCAGTGCCCACGATCACTGCGGCTGGGCTATACGCCCAGGCTCGCCCACGGCTTCGAATGCCGTCCTCGATTGCTAGGGCCTCCAGACCGCACCGGGACCCTCTTCCCTTCCGACGGGCAACTCGGGGGCCCAAGCATCGGGTCTAGAGACAGGTCTTTGGCGGTGGCGGGGGTCGGAAATGCCTAGGCCAGGGTATACCACGGCTGAGCCTGGATTGGTGTTACGCTATGCGCCAAAGGAGCACTCGCGAAGTTGTGCTTTGAGCAGAAACCCATAAGAGATGTCGAGAGCACGGAATCACGATAGTGAGCAGCCAGTGTTCTCACGCCAGACGCCTGGTCCGGATTCTGTACCACACAGATCCGTTATGATTCGAACAGAGGGGGAGCCTTTGCAAAGGTTCATGGCTAAGCTGTAGACGACGGCGGCTAGATATCGGATTCAGAAGCCCCCAAGACGCCAATGTGTCACAAAGTCGGATTCAAGAGCAACGAAAAAGATGTCTGCATGCATGCTCTGTTATTATTCTACCCGTGCATGAATCATGCTTGTCCGTCGGCCCTGTCCGCAATTACCCATGGGGGCCCAGCTAAATGCTCATTTCGAGATGAGAATAGATGTGTGTGAAAACACTAGGACGAATAATCGAGCACAGTAGAGATGTGCCATGTATCATGACGACAGAAAGCGCTTCAATGGAGCAAATCACGGAAAACCCCGCCCATGGTATCTTCGCTTCATATAGCAGAACATCTCATCTCTCAAGGCCAGAGCAATCTACATGACAATCTAGCAGGGCGGCACGTGTCAGCTATCGGAACGGGCAGAAGGTGGCTTGCGCGGTTTGACGGGCAGAACTTACACAATCCTTGTCGTCCTTGACCTGGGGGACACCCATCTCGTCAAAGGTAGATGGACCACCTCCCATCGTCTTGCCGTCAGGATGATCTGTCGGCTTCCTCGGCGGCTTCACGCTAGCCGCCGGGCTCGACTGCGAAGGAAGTCCGTGCGAGCTCGACGGCGGTGTCGGTCTTGCCTGCGCCGGAGGTGCGCTTGCCCGCCCTGCCATGGGTCCATCGCTGAGGCTGACGCCCTGCGGCGTCCCGGTCATGGGTCGCATTTGCAGTTGAGGCTGGCTTGACTGTCGCGGGCCCTGCGGAGAGTCGTAGCGGGGCCCGCCGAGGGAGTCATGTCGTGGCGACGGCACTCCACCCATCGAATCGTGTCGTGGTGGCGGTGCGCCGCCGCCGCCGCGGGAGCTGGGACGGGCACCATAGGGTTGGGCGCCAGGCATCGCAGGGGGCATGAGGGGTGGTGATTGCTGTGATGGGGGCATATTTCCATACGGCCCTTGCTGGAGCGATGGGGGCCCTCCGCGTCCTGCTGTTGTGCGTGGGTTCGCCTTGGTTAGCCTATCTCCCAACGGGTCTCGGTTGGATAACGAGGAATGATACGAAGCAGCCGAGATTGTCATACCATTGCCAGCGGGTCCGGGTCCGGGTCCGGGCTTTGGACCCCGGCCAGAACCTGAGCCAGGCGAAGGGCCGCCCATACTACCTTGTCTGCGACCTCCTGGTCCGGCCGGTCCGCCGGGTGGATAAGGTGCGTTGGAGGGCAAGCGACCGCGACCTGCGCCACCTGGTGGCATGCCCGCCGGGACGATCCCAGGTGCCAGGTTTGGGCCGGGCCCCAGGCGGCCTGCACTCCCTGGACGACTTCCGTAGGGATCTGGACGTCCTGGGGGTGGGAGTCCCGAGTATGGGACCTGGGACTGCGGCTGTCGAGGCCCTTCGTCGGGGTAAGGAGCAGCGGATCTTGGTCGGTTCACGTTAAGGGGTTGGGGGTTCTCGTCGTCTGGATACGGCGCTGCTGACTTGGGTCGCACGGCAAGATTGCCATGGTCGACGTTGACGTTCAGGCCGAAAGCTGGCGGTCGACCATCGGCGCCCGCGGGTCCATGCCTAGGGGAGGGGTTGGGTGATATCCGAGGACTTCCTCTTCCGCTAGGATCGTTTGGTGTCCTGGGGGCCTCGGGAAGGGGCGCCATGTGCTGCTGATCCTTCATCCGCTGAAGTCTCTCTGGCCGTTTGCCTCTCATTGAGCCGTGCTGAGACTTGATCCTTGTTAACGCCGTGGTCTCGTGATCCTTCTTCGACAAGCTCTTGTCCTTGCTCAAGCTGTCCAACCGCCCCACGGCATCCTGGTTCCCATGCGACGCCGCCAGTTCGTACCAGCGCCGTGCTTCGTTCAGATCCTTGGGCACGTGGATTCCGATCTCATGGTAGTATCCCATGGCAAATTCACCAGTGGCCAGCTTTGAGTCCGCAGCCTGCTTTGCGAACTTGAAGGCCAGCGCCTCGTTCTTGGCAAAGTTGCTCTCATAGCCAAACAGAAACCATCTGCTGACGCCCAATGCGGCCTCGGGTTGTCCTTGGGCTGCGGCAAGGCCGTAGTAGTGCAGAGAGTATGACGGGTTGAAGTCGCAGCCGAGTTGGCACAGCTCGTAGGCCTGGCCCATCTTGAGCTGCGCCTTGGAGAACCCGAGATACGCCGCCTTCTCGACGTACTGCCTGGCGGTGTCAACTTTGTATGGCAACAGGTCATCCGGTACCACGATATCTGGCAGATCTCGCGCGATGAGCATGCCGTACACGTAGGCCCCTTGCGGGGCGTCCTCGTCCGCTGTGTCTGCGGCCCGATTGATCAGGTCGATACCATACCGGAAGTCCTGCCTCTGGCCATGCTGGCCCAGCAGGGCCATCATGCCAAGCCGATACATGGCGGCCGAGTCCCCCTGGCCGAGGCCCTGATGGTAATGCTTGAGGGCGCTGTCGATGTCGTTGGAGTTTTCGAAGAGCATTCCCATCCGGTACTCAGCGCGGGCCCAACCTCCTTCCGCCGCCTGCCTGTACGCCTTGAAGGCCGCCTTCTTGTCTGGCCTCTCCCCGAACTTGCCAAACTCGTCCCACTTGGCTTTCATGAAGATGGCCTCGGGGTGGTTCTGCTCGACGAGGTACCCGACGATGTTCATGGCATCCACCTTGAGTTCGTGCTCCACTGCCGGCGTGGCAGGCCGGATGCCATAGTTATCCCGGCTCTCCCGCGTCCGAACGTCTGCCGCGGTCTCGACATAGTTGAGCGAGTCCCTGGCCCATGTGAGCTGCATGCTGACATTGTTCGAGTGCAGCACGTGCTGGCGCGCGTTGTATAATATCTCCTCCTTCTCCTTGTCGCTCGGTGGTATGTTCTCCCCCTTCACCCTGGGGAAGGGGGAGTCGCCAGGAGCCTCCCAGTCCGCCATCGGCCTGTAGCTCGTCTGCTCGTCCTCGAATGGGCGGAAGCTCTGGCCCTGGTCGGTATAGTCGGAGAGGGCGTTGCTGAGCGACTCGCCGCGGACGTGGCCGGCGTCGCCAAGGTAGTTTGGAGTAGAGCCGTTGCTCGGTCGTGGACGAATTTCGCGAGCCTCGAGTTCCATCCGCTGAAGGTCCTGTTGCATGTTTTGAGGGACCTCGGGCATAACCCTGCAGTAAGGCCCGATCCAACGTCAGCCCTCAGCGCCATCCGTTTTAGGGGGCAACGCCTCCCAACACACCCACGAAAAGTACCGTGAGCGTGTGGGTGCCACGGGACCGGGAATGCCGGTGCTGGAGACGGAAGAGTGGACTGGGAAATTACTCACCTCTGGGGCGATGGCGCGTACATCTGCGGCATCTGGTAGTCGTCGTGACCGCCTGGGACAAAAGTCGCTCCAAATTGTGGCATCTCGTGGGAAACGCTGCGATGCGGGGGGGTCGAGCCTGCATAAATACAACAGTAGCAGAGATGATCTGTCAGCCAGAGGCCCTCCCTTTCAACCCCTGCAACCACTAGGCCAAAAGCAAATCTCACAGAGACCTGAAGCTTCTTGTCCGAACAGGAACGGGCGAGCACGGTGGAGGAGGGGGAACCGGAATTGGGCCGAGAGGGTCGGGAGGGGCGTGGAAGTTCTGGAACGCGTTTGCAGGTTTCGGAAGGCCAACGCCCACCTCTGGGATCCCCGGGGTGATTTCAGCTGGCCAGTGCTGCCCAGCTTTTTGCCCAGAACAAAGATCCGGAGTCGTTCTGATGGAACCAGCCGTCACTAAGGTCCGACGAGTTCCAGCCCCTTTTCGAACAAGTGGAGGTGCCGAGTGTGCCCTGTCCCGTCTCGCCTGTGCAGTCCCCAGAGTGCAATGCGCGGAGCCTTCGTAAAGGGCAGCCAAGCTCCACTGCTGCAGGGTTTCAGATCCACCAGGCTGTTGGCCGCGGTCGTTACCTGAGCTGGGGCGGGCAGGCCGGTCTGCCGGTTCTTTTCAACGGCTGAGGTTGACAACAACGCCAGCTCATGGACGGCAAGGGACGGATCATGCGCCGTGGCGAGCAATACGTAATAATCTCACGTTGCAGGCGCATCCAATATTCAATTTCAACATTGAATATGCTTATGCTGATCGATGTCTGTTTGGACGGGTCCGGCGGCAGCACAGCCCGACAGTGATGACAAGGCGTTGGTCTCTCCTGGCCTGGCTCCTAAAGGGGGATGGATGTGCTCAGTCGTCCATGTGCGTGCCATTTTTAGATCCAGTGGCTCTTCCGTCGCGGGTTCGGTTTCTTTTGCGCCCCCCCCCCCCCAATCACTCCCGCGTGGCGGATTGCATGCCAATGTTGGGTTTGCGGGAGATCGCCGGGCGTGCGTAGAGCCAACCTTCGCAAGCTTGTCATGTCGCATTCTCCCTTGAAGGCCTTCATGTTGCTGCCCCGGATAGCAAGCCACAGCCGGTCGAGGTCAGGCTTGCCACTTCGTGTCGCGGTCGCAAAAGCTTCAGGTCCCCGGGATTTGCTGCTCGCCACGCTTGAACCCGACGGCTGCTGCCGCCAAGACGGCTGCGCGGCGTCTGAGACACATTCGGAGTTTGCCAGGTGAGACTTACATGTACTATTATCTTTGATTGACGAACGCTTTGGCGTCACGGCCGCCGAAGTTCCTTGACCTTGAGCTGCAGGCGGCGAATATTGCTGCGAGTGCCGCGCTGGCCCGTATGCTTGGTAGCTGTTGTAGGCCTGGGGTCCCATCCCGCTTTAAGAGGATACGGACCACGGTGGCCGGCGTGGCTTGGTCAGGAGCAGTATCTTTGGTCTTTGTTCGTTTCTCGGCGTCAGCAAAGCCGCACCCGCAACTGTGGCTGTACGCTGAGTGAGGCCACGGAGGACCACCGTGGGTTCTTCTGACTGTAGGGGTCCGTCGGATGGGTCTGAAAGGTTGATGCCTGTCCACGCTGGGGAGACGCCTCAGCTCCTCGCAGCGCCTCGAAGTGAGCGGCGGGTGTAGGAGAAGACGCCAGCAGGTGGGCCTTGACGGTCCTTTATTACTGAGGTCGGGCAGGCTCGACAGAGGTAGAGAGCCGGCAAGCCCTTACGGTGTGGTGCTCTGCGATGCAGGGCGTCCCTTCGTTCCCTGTGCCGAGCCCATAGGGTCGCCAGATGAAACCTAAAGGATCACGCGGTCGCCTCCGAGCTGGCCGCCGTCGAGTCCGATTGTGGCTGGACCGCTGGACTGCAATCTCTCGAAAAAGAAGCTCGGCCTCTCTTGTTCAGTTAATTTTCTGTAGGATGACTGCTGATATTCCCTAGGCTCTGCCGCCCGAGTCAGGAAGAGGTCACATCAGGGTTGTCAGAAATAGTGCTGCCTGGGGCTGTGGATGGGAGAAGCATGGGCAAGCCCAGCGGGAAATTGGGACCTCGCAGAGGCTATGACACATATCAGCCACGACGCTGCCATCTTGGGACCCCCCTCGAAGACCGTGCAAGTAGCTCAGAGGAAGAAGGGGGTCGCATCTGGGCTGCGAGTTGCCGGCGAGCTCGGGACGCCGACCGGGTCATTACGTTGCAGAAACAATGTGACGGACAAACCAACATGGTGTCTCATGGCGAAAAGCAGGGGCTCACGTGTCCCGGATCAGGCAAAGTTGCTTTGTCCCGTGGCACATTCCGCCGCAACGGCTGAGCCCGGGACTTAAGGGACTCAGCCCTTGGGCCGGCGTGAAGACGTCTACCGGCCTCACTAGACACGGGCGCTCGCAGCGTCTGCTACTGTCCAAGCCACCCCCAGACAGTCCCGAGCCCACAATTCGGCTTGTCCTAGGCGGTGACACATCGCTGGGCGAGCAAACAATCAGCCTAGGGCAGCTCGCATACCACTGGGCCCTCTATATCACTCGTAGCACGGGTACTCGTCGAGCCGTCACTCCACAATATACGATCAGAGTTACACGCTCTGTACCTGGATCTTGTGGTGTCTTGAAGCTCCTTCGATTGTCTAGATACTCTATTCTCAGAATGTCTTCAGGTTCGACTCCAAAACTTCCAGCAATGCAGAACGCCTACGTCTCGGGGTCAGTCTCGTTCGTTACAACGCCGGTGCGCCACTGCCGCCGATGCATCCATCGTAGTCGCGCCCAGGCCGTCTTCGTCAGATGTCGTGACACAGCAAAAAGAGAAAACCACCAGCCGATGGCAACATGATCAGTGTGAAATATACTGGAACACAGCCGTTACCTCGTCCACGCCACACTCCTGCCGAAGTAACAAGTCCTGTATTGCCTTCAACCCCTCGTTATTGAAGTGGTTCCACGTGCTCGTATCACCATACAACATCGCTGGCGCCTTGATAAACTGCTTCCCGTCAGGCTTGCACCGCTTGCACTTGAATGTGTCATGAGTATCGCTTCTAGTCCCCGGCCTGTATTGGAACAGCTCCCGCAGGCTGTCAAGGCTGAAGTGCCGCTCGACGTCCTCCGCCTCGTCCACTACACACGAGGACAGGGACTGCTTGTGGCTTTGCCGCTGGAAGATCTTCTCCTCAATCGTGCCTGTTGTGATGAACCGATAGACAAAGCAGTCCTTCTTCTGCCCGTCGCGCCATACACGGGCAAGGGCCTGTTGGTCGGCTGCCGGATTCCAATCAGGGTCGAAGAGGACAAGGCGGTTGGCGCCGATAAGGTTGAGACCACAGCCACCGGCTTTGCTGGAAAGCAGGAAGACAAATTCATCCCCCTCGGGGTCATTGAACTTGTCGACGAGCTTCTGCCGCTTCGTGACGTTCATCGAGCCGTCGAGGCGCAGGCATGGGTAGGTCCTGTTGCGGCAGAGGCGTTCGAAGAGGTCAAGGGTGCTCGTGTAATTGGAGATGAGGACGATCTTGTCGTTGGTGTCTGCACGGATCCGTGCCAGCATGCGGTCGAGAACCTGCATCTTGCCGCTGTACCACGGCTTGACGTCGCGATCGCGGCCACGAGCTTCCTTGGGCACGTAGTCACTGGGGTAGTGCTCTTCGCTCCCAGGCAGGTCGGTGCTAAGGTCGAGCAGGTCTGGGTGGTTGCACAGCTTCTTGAGGATGCCGATGGCCTTGAGCGGCTGGCTACCCTTTCCGCGGAGCAGAGCCTGGATATCCGGACTCGTGATGAAGTAGTTGTAAAGATCAAGCTGGAATGGAGACAGTCCGCAGAAGACGACGTGCTCGTATTTCACCGGCAAGTACTTGGACAGGATGTCGTTGGTCCTGCGGATGATGAACTTGTTGACCAACCCAAGTAGCTCAGACAGACACTCGTCGCCCTTCTGGCGTTCCTTGTCCGTTGCATCAGCGTCGCGGCCACGGAGAATCGGGAGCTCGAAACGCTTGCGGAATTCCAGCCTCGTGCCTAGCAGACCAGGGTTGGCGAAGCTGATCAGGGCGAAGTACTCCGACAAATCATTCTGGATCGGTGTACCGGACAAGATCACCCGTCTCGTGACGTTCAGGCTGTTCAAAGCAGTGAACGTCTGGCTGTCTCCATTCTTGAGACGATGGCCCTCGTCGCAGAGCATCAGACCAATCTTACAGTTCTTCAGCTCATCGACGTACAGCCGCAGGGTCTCGTAAGAGACGATGATGACTGGACGGGTCACAGCACGCCCGCTGGAGATTGCCCATTGCCTGAGCTGGCGGATGAGCTCCTCCTTCGTGGCCTTGCCGTCGATGGCGAAAGGAGTGACGGCATCGGCACCCAACCACTTCACCAACTCATTCGCCCAGTTGCGGACCAAACTCGAGGGGCAGGCCACAACAGCCTTCTGGATCTCAGACTTGCCTGCATCTGGCGATTGCTTCAGGAGTGTCCACATGAGGGTGATGCACTGCAGGGTCTTGCCGAGACCCATCTCGTCTGCCATAATGCAGCCATTGGCCTTTTCGTCAATCATGCCGGTCACACATCGGTACATGAACCTGACACCCTCAATCTGGTGCGGCCGCAACACCTTGGCCAGCTTAGGATCGATGACGACGGGGACTCGAGGATGCTGTCCTTCGACCTTCTTCTTGATGCCCAGGATCTCCGCGAGACTTTTGTGCATCAGCGGCTCGTCAATCTTCTCGGCCGGCTTCTCTTCCAACCTCGGCTGCTCGGGCTCCTTAGGCTTGTCATCAACTGTAGGGTCGTAGAGGACGATGGCGAATTCGCCACTCGGGTCGTGCAGGGGCTTGGCGACAAAGACAGCGCCCTGTCTGAGGCCGAGCGTGGGCGGCGGTCGGTTGGGGTTGAAGGCCGCGCTGTTCTTGTTGATCAGGGGTATGGCAAAGGCCTTGCGGAAGACCTTGTCTTTGTCCTTGACCTGGAATACGGGGAAGCGGTTGGCATCTCGATTGGCAAGGGCAAGACGGTCTTCATTAGTGTATGGCTTGTCCGCGTCGGCCTCGCCATCTGCTCCCGTGTAGTCTATCTTCCTCTTCTTCCTGGCAGGCCGGTCGGTCGCAAGTGTTGTGTTGGACGACCCGGGGCACTTGAAGGGCTTGTGAAGCTTGTCGATGGCCTGCGGCGTAGGGAAGCGGCTCCTCGACGCGACGGTCTCCTTGTTCGACTTGGGCGTCGACGCGACCAGCGTCCTGCACAAGCATCAGTACTTGGGTTTGACGACAACAACAGACGCGTGAGAAAATGGCACTCACATCGTGGCTAGTCTTAGGCCTAGGGACAGGTCTTTTCGAAGGACTTGCCACCTCAATGCTCTGCTGCCTCGGGAAGGATGATGGTGGCGGAGGATGATTTGTTGACATTGAGAGGGGAGAGCGCGACGCGAAGGCAGGGGTCGACGCGTCTGCCTCACCCTATCACGTGACGCTGACCTCACCTCAATGGCCCTACCCAAGCTGGATGTCCCCGGAATCGTCTATTGGGGAACCTGAAGAAGGATTTTGACAATTTCTAATTTCTACGTTGAGGTACTATTCCAGCCTAGGCTCCAGGGTTGGGTCCTTTCCAATGTATGGCGCCTGTACATTCGACCAGCTGAGTGGCTGAGTGGCTGAGTGGCTTAGTGGCTTAGTGGCTGAGACAGCCCAAATTCCTCGACGTTACACAGCATCCAGTACTTGGATGGTGTGCCTAGGCTCCCTTCTGTGGATGTTCATCTCTCCCAAACTCGCTCTCAATGAGCGCTCCTCAGACTTCATCAACGACATACTTTAATACCGCCAAAATGGGCTCTCAACAGCTTCAGTTTCACTCACAACCCGAACCCTGGAGACCTCCGTGACTCCTCGACCGGGCCTCGAGTCTCCATGCCGGACAAGATGGCCTTCGAATACCAGCCAGTCCCCAACGCTCGCGAGTGTAGAAATGTCCTGTTCTTTTCATACCGAGGACTGAAACAGTGTCGTTGGGCAGTTGAGGTCCTGACCTATTGACCACATCCCGAGGCTCCGGCCGTGGTGCTCAACATAGTTTCGCTTCCTTCACATCCCCTTGGACCATTGCCGAAGCTATCGTCGACGATGACACTCGGAGGATCTTGGGGGTATATCTCATAACATTTAACGATATGTCAGCCGACTTTTGGGCCGGGTACGTATCCGGCGCGGTGGGTATCGTCATCGGCAACCCTCTCGACATCCTCAAGGTCCGGCTCCAAGCAAGGAGCACAACCGCCTCCGGCTCACCATCACTCTACGCTGGGCCACCAGCCTCGGCCGCAGCCTCATCCGCTACCGCCGCATCACTGCTGAAGAAGTTCTCGACCGGTACCGCCGCCCCTATCATCGGCTACGGGGCGCTCAATGCCCTGCTATTCGTCTCCTATAACCGCTCCGAGGCTCTGCTCAACCTGACCTTCACGCCTTCGCTCGCATCCCCGAGCTCCGATCCCGCCGGCTCCGACAACGGCTCAAGTCTCTGGACAACCTTCGTCGCGGGCGCCATCGGCGGCCTGGCCACCTGGGTCGTCTCCACGCCGACGGAGCTCATCAAGTGCCGCGCCCAGCTCGCCACTGGCCCAGCTGAAGCCTCGAGCTGGACCATCGCGAAGCAGATCTGGACGACAGAAGGCGGCGTCCGCGGTCTCTACTTTGGTGGCGCGGTCACGGCCCTGAGAGATAGCATTGGTTATGGGTTTTACTTCTGGAGTTATGAGTTTAGTACGCGGTGGATGGAGCAGTGGCTGCGGGGCAGCGGGTATAGGGATCAATCGGATCTGGCTGTCGGTGGTGTAAATAGTGTTGAGACCGCCAAGGTTCTGCTCTGTGGTGGCATCGCGGGTATCGTGACCTGGGCGAGCATCTTCCCGTTGGATGTCATCAAGACGCGGCTGCAGGCTCAGGTGTACCACCCATTCCCCTCTACCCTGACTCCGCATCAAGTCTGGACGCCTCTTCTCGTTCACTCGGATCAGAAGAGGTTGGGAGCGGTCGAAGTGGCGCGGGAGGCATACAGAGAAGCGGGCCTCCGGGTGTTCTTTCGCGGTTTGACGGTCTGCAGCGTCCGAGCCTTCATCGTCAATGCCGTGCAGTGGGCTACCTACGAGTGGATCATGCTAGAGCTTGGCCAGGGACGGAGACACCGCGAAGCCATGGCAGCATAGGACGAGGCAGGAGAGCCGCACTATATGCTTATTCGCGCCAGAAATTTATGTCGCTAAATTCCGATCTCCTTCTCGATCTTTCTGAGTGGCCACGATGTAAGCAGATGCCTTCCCAAGATGCCCATCTACGATATGAAAGCCGTGCTGGTTCTGACACAGGGAGATGCATTTTCTTGTTCTACGTCTTGATGATCTAATGTCACACCTCTGAACCATCTCTGATCTTCCCAGACGGGCACGTCGCAAGGCAAGATAACGTTTTCGGGGCGACTCGGGAGCGGACCTATGGCTTGAAGCGGTCCCATGAAGTGGTCCAGCGAAGTGGTCGAGGAATGACGTTCAATAGTATTTATTCAAAGTGCATTCTTTGAAGTTTTGAGGAGTTACAGGAAGCCAGATCTTGCTCCGACTGAGGCCTAGCGTGTTCACCTATCCATATGCGGACCTCTACGTGAACTAACATAGGTATCGGCACCCCTTGCCCACCCAGATGAGGCATCAGGCGGCCTGGGTAGCTCTCATGGGTGGAGATCTCAATGGGCAGCCTTCATGTGATATCATCGAGTCGTCCACCTGGTATCGCGCGCCAGACGGACTTAGACTTGGCTACCTGAGATTCACCGCAAAAGCCGCCTTGGTCTAGGGATGCATTCGACTTTGGCCCCGACGGGCTGATAATGTTATTCTTACCACCGCGTAAGGAGCTGATCAGTATCATTACTTCACATCCGACTATTCCTCGCGTAACCGATAGTGACTAGGGTAAATCTAGACCCAACACATTCTTGCGACCTGCGCAACTGTTGAGATCACCTACCATAGTAGCATGCGAACATTCGATGAGGTCAATAATCAGATAGCTACTGCTTTATGATCAGTATCACCGTCACTGCACCTATCACTAACGCTGTGGGCAATTTGCGTGAGCAGACATCAAGGTTTAGTTCTGACTCATAAGCTTTTTCACGGTCAGGACTTTCGAATATACTATGCATATGTGCAGGACATTTGCGTTACTCAACTTCAACCTAAACTATACACAGAAATACTAAGTAAGTAAGACGTCCCCTCCCCAAACCAATGTACAGGTAGGCCAAAGATGGCAGAGCGCATGCGCGAAGATATTTTTCCGGATCAACAAAATCTAGTAAGGATGGTACGAAGTTAAGTCGGAGTACCCACTTCTGGCCCACCCTGGTCAGCCACACTATTTTCCAACCACCGTTTATTCACTTATACGTTTCTCCTTCAATTTCTTTCCGCATAGCTCCAGTTCTTCACAGCATCTTTGTTATTACCCGATGAAGCCCTACGACGAAGCTGACGTTTCCCAGGCCGTCGAGGCCATCAGAAAAGGCCAATCAATCAGAAAGGCCTCCTTATCATGGGGTATCCCGAGGACTACTCTTCGCAATCGTCTTTCTGGAGTCCAACCACATAAAACAGCCCATGAATCGAAGCAGAGGCTCTCCAAGAGCCAAGAAGACAAACTAGCCCAATGGGTCATTACTCAAGCCGACCTAGGGCTTCCACCGACGCACTCAGAACTGACGATATTTGCGTCGAGGGTCCTTGCTGTGAAAGGGGACCACCACGCCCTAGGGAAGAGATGGGTTCAAGCTTTTTTACGTCGGCATCCAATCCTTGGGACTCTGAAGGCTCGTCGGATGGATTCGAAACGCACCAACGGGGCGACGACAGAGGTAATCCGACCTTGATTCCGTCTGCTAGCTTCACCCGTCGTCCAGGCTATCAGACCAGCTAATAGTTGAATATGGGTTGAAGTCGGAATAATCGAAGGCCCAAGGCGAGAATGGCCTAGTCCTGGGGCGTCGAAATTCACGTTCAATCTGTCGAAAGGATCCCGGCGTGCGGATCTGGACGTCGTTTCTCGAGGGTATATCGGCTTCGACCACCTAGCCCCCTTGTGATATTCAAAGGGAGATCTGTCCAACAGCAATGGTTTCCGACGAATCTAGAGCCTTTCGACGGCTGACAACTCACTATAATAACAAACGGATGGACAGACAACGACGTGGCACTCGAGTGGCTGAGAAAGATATTCGTCCCGGCGACCCAACCCGACGACCCCCTCGAGACTCGTTTGTTGATTATGAACGACCACGGAAGCCACACGACGACTGAATATATGTGGGAGTGCTTCCAGGACAATATTCTATTGATCTATTTGCCCCGTCATACGTCGCACGTACTTCAACCTCTCGACTTAGGATTGTTCTCCTCGTTGAAAGCGGCCTACCGGAAAAAGGTTAGTCTTTTGAGCCAGTGGGGCGGCTCGACGGTATCCGGGAAACGAATTTTCCTTGAGAACTATCGTCTAGCTCGTCTGGACGGACTTTCTTGCCAGAATATTAGGTCTGGGTGGAGAGCTTCAGGTCTATGGCCAAGTTCCCTAGCCAAGCCACTTCTGAGCCCCCGTCTCCTCGAAAGTATTCAACGACGTACTCTGGACGGATCAGATTTAGACCCCAGGCTATTTACAGGACTCGGTTTCGCGTCGGCATACCTTTCAGACCAATCCAGCGTTTATTCGACGCTCAGAAAGGCTAGGGACCTCAAGGACCACTTGGACTATTTCAAGGGCCAGGGTGGGCCGTCGTCAGGACAACCAATTCTCTTCAGAAAGATTACCAAGGGCTTCGAGGAGAAGGGCTTACTTTTGGCTGATGCCCGGGAGGAAAATCGAGCTCTTAAGACCCAGGTGGAGGCGACGAAGCCTAAAAATAAGATAAAAAAAGAAGGTAGAGTTGAGTCCGAATTCTAGGTCTGCTGATATTGAGGCTATACAGAGGGCCCAGAAAGGGGCCAATCAGGTTGCAGGTAGTTCCAATGAAGAGAGCGACTTCGAACTGTCTAGTGCCGAAGAGGACTGTTTCGTGGTTTCTATTGGTGGTGAGGAATAAAGAAATTCAATATATATATATATATATATATTTATATATATATATTTTTCGTATGGCTGGCCAGAATTGGCCGGAAGGGGGGGGGGGCCGGAGAGACCGCAGATGTTTTACGAAATCCGAGACTTTGTTTATGACTGCAAAGTGGAAGATCTCATCTGGGCGACAGGCATGAACAGAAGAGACCGTTATGAGCTGGCCCTTTGTGTATGTGAGCAGTTTGAGTCTATCGGGTTCGACCTCCGTATGCTTCCTCTCAGTACACTGGTAAGGAGAGACGGTCGACAGAGACCAAGGTCATGCTTACGGCCTTAAGTCTGCACGCATTCCAACGGCGTATAACAAAGCAGACACGCTGCAGCAGCGATGGGGCTGGGGGGAATTATGACATGCTGTCGAGATGAGTCGGAAGACGTAAGACCATAGCTACCCAAGGAGACACACCTGAAATGCCCAAGTGCCAGAGAAGCCCAATCCCTAAGCGCCGGTATCCAACCAACCCTGACTCCATACCGGTAAAATTTGGGCGGCCCTCGCCCCCAGAAGGTCTCACCACTGGCTCTCCATCTCCCTCCCGGCGATCATGTTCGCAATATTCAACCTCGCACTCCACATGATGTTCTCTGTCTTCCCCTTCTCCCTGGTCTCCGGCGGCCTCTCCTCGTCCCCGCCGCCCCCGCCGTAGTTCTGGATGTCGCTATCCGCGTTGATCAGCCCCTTCGCCTTGTGGTGGAAGAACAGGGGCGGCGTGACGCTCAGGCACTTCGCGTCCAGGCCCCGGTCCCCCAGCGACTGCGGGTCCTCCCCCCTCCCGAGCCGGCTCCAGCTCCCCACCGCGCGCCGGCAGATCCACGCCAGCGCGTTGTCGAAGGGCCCCGACAGCCGGTCGACGCTCAGGTCGTAGAGGATCTTCTGGGCCCCGCGCAGGCTCACCGCGTACGCGAACGTGCAGATGGGCGCGGCCGTCACGTGGACCCAGCGCGTGTGCTCCGGGTGCATGGAGAAGTCGACGATGCCCGTGAGGTGGTCGAGCGGCGGGACGGTCGCGTCGTTGAGGATCGTCCACTTGCGCGCCATGGCCTCGCGGCCCGGGTCGTCGGGCGCGAGCCCTTTGTTCTCGGGGAGGTCCTCGGGGAAGGGCTCACCGCAGTGGCCCAGCCAGAGGACGTCCCAGTCGTCGCCGTAGGGGCTGTTTGGGGCCGAGGGGGGGGGGGAGGAGGAGGAGGAGGAGGAGGAGGAGGAGGAGGAGGAGGAGGAGGAGGAGGCGAGGTTCGCGGACGGACGGCCGGTCGCGAAGAATATGTCGGGGAGCGAGGACATGACTGCGCGGGCGCCGGCGGCGGTGAGTTCGAGCTGGGGCTTGAGCCGGACGTCCCAGTCCATGTCGTCTTCCATTATCAGGGCGGAGGCGAGGTTTTCCTCGACGACCCTGGAGAGAAGCGCATGGATGTCAGCATGATTATTTTCTGAGATTCCATCATGAAGTCCCCGGGGCGCATACCTCTTGATCGCGTTCATGTGGCCCCTCCAGCTCCCCAGGTTTGTCTCCATCAACTTCTTCCGGTCTACCCCGAACGGCACCGCCTTGTTCGGTATGTTCTCCCCGCGCACGCCATCTACCCACTCGACGTCGAACCCCGTCAGTGACGATGACAGCGCGATCGCATCCCTCTTGTCGGTGCGCTCCGGGAGCCCAACGACAAAGACCTTTCCGAACCCGAGCGTACCGTTCGTCACCCGATTGATGTCTGCCGGATCTGAATGGCCCCTGTAGTCCCTGCCGTAGGGCCTCTCGGCCGGATCAGCCTTTCCCTGGGCCGGCGTCGTCCCCGTCTGGGCTATCGCACCGGAAAAGTATCGCGGGAGGGCCTGGTTGGGGTGGAGCAGGTAGAAGGAACCGAGGACTATTGTGGAGACGACAACAGTGACGATCAGGCGGGGCCGCATGAGGATCATCGTGGGTCAGATCTCGAAAGTGGCACCAGAAGTGAAGCAAGGGACCCACACGGCGGCCAGGCTGATGGCACACCCACAGGCACAGGATCTGGGGGACAAACAATAAGGTTTGGTTTTTGACCAAGGGGTTCTGGCAAGGAAGTCAACGACGACGACGACGGAACAAGCAAAGGGAAGCCATGTAGGGCACAGCGAGAGCCCATCTGCAGGAAAGGCAAGGAAGATGCTGTACGAGAGGACATCACGTCAGCCCCCAAGGGCCCGATGCCCCCTGCTGGTGGCCGTTCTGCCGCCACAGCACCATTAGTAGCCGCTGTCAGGACCCCAATATTACCCGTCAGATGTACATTCATCCAGCCATCATTGGTCCCGAGCTGCCGCTGCAGGGCCCAGCATTATGCTGTCTACGAGGTCCAGCTTCACGAGGTCCACATGGCTCAAAAGGATCCCCAAACAGGGGAATATCAGCCCTCTGGAAGGACTGGAAGGACAGACCATAACATGAAGACGGCACCTTGTGTTCATGCCATGAGACACTTGGGGCATCACTTGTGCAGAGTCGCCTCCTACTTGACCCCACAACCCTAAGGCGTATTCTAGAAGCAGGCCCAGAACGGGCCGAGTCTTGGCTTCATTAGTTTACATACATTCAGAGCCTAGCTCAATGTTCACTTCCTTCATACGGCACAGCATCCTGGGTTACAAGACGTCGTAATCTTACACTTCTCATTCCTCTGCTGTTTCTCCTCTCTCCTTCTCTTGATTCATAGTAATATTTCCCTGTTCTGTCTTCCCTCCACCAGCCTCCCTTTTCTTTCAATCCTTCTCCTTCCCTTGCATGTCTATATTCACCCTTGTCACACTCTCCCCAATGACTTTCAGAGGCGGGTACTATAATGCGCCGCTGCAGATCTCACCAGTGCTCTTAATAATGCACACCTGTGTATGGGTTTTTCTTCCCGACTAGTACTGCTATTATTACCATGGAATACTTCTCCATCCAGTTGGATGCTCTGGACCAGGACAGCAGGTAGGATATCTGACGGACATCAGGGGAACTGCCCCCACTGATGCTTTGGGTATTCAACGAACATAGCCGCTTCGATATGACTAAGCAGAAAACACTTCTCCGAACCACACGGGAAACATTGGGGGATAGTACAGTAGTACAAGCGACTAAAGACCCCACCGAAAGTATTCTGAGCGGAGAACGTCGTCCATTTGAGGGGGAAGTGCACGTCGTGAGCCCACCCCGACTGTAGACATCCCGCGGAGGGCGCCACCTCAAGAATATCTGAATATCGGCCTCATGTCGACAAAGCACCCTTGGGAGTAACCACAGGCGTACCTGACCAACTCAGCAGCCCACCTGGGGAAGATCTATCGCCTGTGAAGGGATCGAGACACTCGTCGTGGCCCACCATGGCCTCGGACAGAACCGTGGGTGATTATGCCGTCAGGGACAAGATCCTCCTGATCACAGGTGGCGGCTCGGGCATCGGCCTCTCCTTCGCGAGGCAGTTCCACGCCAGGGGCGGCCTCGTGCTCATCGGCGACCTCCGGCTCACGGGGGACGCCGAGGCCTTCCTGCACGCCACCGAGGTCGACCGGCCCGGCAGCGCGGTCTTCCAGCACTGCGACGTGGCGGACTGGGGCGCGCTCCGCTCGCTCATCTCGGCCTCGGTCCGCGAGTTCGGCGCGGTGCCGGACGTGTACTGCCCCTGCGCGGGCGTCTTCGAGCCGCCGTGGAGCAACTTCTGGGACGACCCGGAGGAGGGCCCGGGCTACGCCGCCGTGCGCATCAACGTCGAGCACCCCATCAAGCTGACGCGGCTGGCCTTCCGGGCGCTCGTCGGCGCCGAGAAGAAGGGCGTGGTGATGCTCGTGTCGTCGGCCGCCGGGCTGACCGGCGTCTACGACTGTGCGCTGTACTGCGCGACCAAGCATGCGGTCGTGGGGCTGTGCAAGAGTCTGGGCGAGGCGGATGGGAACGAGGGCATCAAGGTCGTGTGTATCTGTCCTAGCCTGGTGTCGACGCCGCTGTGGGAGGACAGGGCGGACGAGAGGGCGAAGTACTACAAGTACAATGAGGAGTCGACCCGCAAGAATAAGCCGGATGAGATCGCTGAGACCATGGTCAAGTTGGTCGAGGAGGGGAAGTATGGCGGTGGTACGGTCTATGTGAAATCACCTCGGGGAGAAGCGGTTGTTCATGAAAGGGAGCCCGCAAGATTCTACGCCGGCTATCCCAGGGCTATCCTAGACAAGGAGAGGGGAAAGAAATGGGATGTGGATGCGTAAAATTCTTAGTTTTACCCCCCGACCCTTCTTTTCTTTTCTCCTTCCTCTTCCCCTTTCCTTCTCTTTTTTTCTTTCTTTCTTTCCTTTTGCTCTCTTTCTTCTTGTCGTTCATTTCAGCCACAGGCAATGTATGATATGGAATTGAAGGCGGCCGATGAATCAAGATGCGGGGACCTTTTGATCATCTGCCGTTCCGGCTCAGAAATGCGCATTACCTGTTGAGACACAAGCTGCAGGCTCCCTCACCTTCCAGACATCGCCGTCTGCCAGATTCCAATAGGGGCAATGACATCGCGCGGGAAGGGTATCGTACGGAATCGAGGGGCCGAGAACGCCAGCCAGAAGCTTTTTTATTTTTATTTTTATTTTTTTAAAAAAAATAATAATTTGGAACCCCTCGACGGCCGGGCACCCCGTGCTCATGTTCAGAACGTCCAACCCCCGCCGCCGGACTCATCCTCTTCCTTGATCACCTTCTCCAGCGCCGCGGCGCCCTTCTCCCTCTCGACCACCTTCCTCGGGGCCGTGCCCTCCTTCTCCCTGATGTACGTGAATATGTCGTTCGAGCTGTAGAGCGAGGCCCTCAGCCCCCAGGGGTTCTCGGAGCCGATGCCCAGATGGGTGTACGCATCTAAACCCCTCCCGGGTCAGCCAGCTACACGGGGTAGAGGGAGAGACGGGGCCGGGCTTGCTACCGGTGCCCTGACGGATCACTCACCGGCCTTGTAGTAGACCTGCCTGCGCCCGGGGCCGGTGCGCACGAGCTCCAGCTGCCTCATGCGGTTCAGCACGCGCGCGACGTCGTCCCGGTCGCTGAAGTCGTACGTGTAGATGCAGATGAGCCGGGACCTGGTAGAGCCCCTGTGCTCGCGGGGCGCCACCTTGGCCGCGATGCCGAGCTCGTTCCTAACGGTCGCCCGGGCCACCGTGGCCCAGATGTCGTCCACGAACGCGGGCTCGATGAAGAGCATCCACTGCCGCCAGGCCGGACGTCAGCGAGACGGACAGGGCGACGGAGAATTTGGGGGGGGAGGGGGAGGGGGCGCTCACCTTTCCCGTCCGCACCTTCAGCACCTTGGCCAGCATCAACAGGTCGTTCACGCACCCCTCCCTCTGCTTCGCGACCTCCCTGTTCACCAGCACCTTGGACGGCCCGCCCCTGGCCCCCTGACCACCAGCGGCCTTCTCCTGCACCTCCCTCAGCAGGTCACCAAACATCTCCAGCCTCGCCTCCCCGCCCTCCACGAACTTGCCCACCTCGGCGTCGAACTCCTCCGGCGCCTCCTCGCCCCCCCGGTCCTGACGCGGGATGTACGGGTTGGCGACATAGATCCAGGGGACCTCGGGGGTGGCGTCCGTGGTGGACGGGGGCAGGCGCAGCAGGAAGGCGTCCATGGTCTCGCTGAGCTGCTTGGCACGGGCTGCGCGGCCCTCGTAGGGGTTGTGCAGGGTTGTGCCCAGCGCCGGCGAGGTGGACTCCTGCTTGACAATCATGGCCGGCGAGGCCGTGACGGGGTGGGAGCGGCTGCGCCAGTAGCTGGCCGGGTCGAAGGCCGAGAGGCGGGACTCGAGGTCGTGGACCTCGTCCTCATCACCTGTGTGGCTTCCAGTGAGCGGCGGGTACTGTAAGCGAGGGGGGATGTGGTATTCAGCACCGTAGAAATCCGAGTCTGAGTCCATCCTGTGTTTGAGTGTCTTCCGCGGGAGGCCTAGAAGCCACCAAGGTAGGGACTTGCAAGGACGGTAAAACCTTTGTTGTCTACATAATTCCCGCACGCCGTAGCTCGCAAGATGCTTTTGAAAATGCAACATGAGGTCAAAGGCACCTGATGCAGCAGGGGGTTGGTTGAGTTGTCAACGGAAGGCAGTCGAGCGGACCCGCTGAACCCTTGAACCTTAAACACTACAACCCTGGTCCCTGGAGGCAGACTATACAGATGAAAGCTCAGCCTTGTCCACACAATGGGCGCCAGGTAAGTCTCCCCAGCAAGTACGCGCTCAATGGATGTTTCGTGGTCGCTAAGGTCCATGCAGGCTCTAGTCGACCAGGCATGGAGGCTCCAGAGGGCGAGCGCATCTCGTCCACGCAGTCGGCGGTCCTCGACCTCCCCCCAAGCTGCATCGAATTCTGCCCTGCCCACCCGTCATATTTCGTGGTTGGGACATATTACCTCGAGAAGGGAGCGGACGCGCAGGACGGCCCGCACGGGCCGGTCGACGACGAGGACCCATCTGGGCCCAGGGCAGGGCAGCCCCAGAGCAGGAATGGGAGCGTGATCGTCTTCCACCTCCGGGACGGAAAAGTGTAGGAGGGTCCCTTCTCATTGCCCTGCCGATACCCACACGGTACCGTGCTCATGCTCTCTAGGCATGCTACCCAGACTATCCCCCAGCCGTCCGCAGTCTTTGACCTCCACTTCCAGCCACAGGCAGACCGGGCCGATGTCTGTGCCGCGGTGTCGAGCACAGGGACGATATCCTTCTTCAGGCTCTCCCCGGACCCAGACCCTCAGAGCCAGCACGTGGCAGCAGGAGACATCCTAAAGGCCCTGAGCGTTCTCCGGATACCAGATCTGGGAGAAGATGTCCTGTTCACGTACTTCGCATGGCATCCCGCCACCACCGGCATGATGGCCATCACCACCGCCGGCGGGGAGGTCATCCTCGTCCAGGTCCACGACGGCTACCAGGGCCTCGACGTGGTGGAGAGGCCCCTCATCGAGCACAGCCTGGAGGCGTGGGTCGTCGCCTTCTCCCCGCCACCAACACCCGCGCCCGCATCCGGGACGCCTCAGCCCCCCTGTACCGTCTTCTCCGGCGGCGACGACTCGGCCCTGAAGTACACCACGCTCGGCCCGTCGGCGCCCGGCGCATCGACGGGCCCAGATGATGCCGGGAGCCGGACGCCGTACCCGCCCGTCGCGCTCGGGGACCACACCGCGGGCGTCACGGCCGTCCTGCCCCTCCGCGTCCCCACGCCCTCCGGCTCCCACCTCGTCCTCACGGGCAGCTACGACGACACCCTGCGGGTTCTCAGCGTCACACCCCTCCACGCTACCTACGGCGCGCGCAGGGCGAGGCTCCTGGCGGGGAAGAACCTCGGCGGCGGCGTCTGGCGGCTGAGTACCATCAGCAGCAGCCCAGCCCACCCGGTGGACGGCGGGCTGTGGGAAGTCACGGTGCTCGCGTCGTGTATGCACGCCGGCGCACGGATACTGAAGATCCGTGGCGATGGGGAGAGCGCCGCCGGCGTAGACGTGCTAGGGCGGTTTGAGGAGCACAAGAGCATGAACTACGGGAGTGACTGGTCCAGGACAGAGAGCCAGCTGGATCCACCCGCAGGAGAGGACGCCGAGATACTGTGCGTCTCGACGAGTTTCTATGACCGGCTGCTTTGCGTTTGGAAGTTCAAGCTGCCCGCCCAAGACCCAATATAGCCGACGTCACACACACACACACACACACACAGAGAGAGAGAGAGAGAGAGAGCTCTGGTGGGTGGGTTATGTTGACAGCAAGTCACTGAAGTGCGGCAGGTAGTGAAGCGTCGTGGGAACGCGACAAAAACCAGTTTCGGGGCGCACATTGCTTAGTTTGAGTACCCTATTGTCCAGCATTCTTATCAAAATATCATGTTCTCATGCCTTTGGCGTCCGGTTTCCCCAGCACAACAACTGCGCCAACTAACCAAGCTGGCCACCACACGCCCCAGACGACCACACTGGTGTACATTCCCCAGACCCTCCAGCCAAATGCAGCTTCTCTCAGTACCTCGCCGACGCTGGTTCCCAGTCCGCCATGCCAGTATATCGACCAACCAGCAAAGACAGCTGTCGGCGCGATCATGTTCAGCAGTACGGTGCAGAACCATCGCATGGCCGGCAGTTTCGGCCACGGTCGCATGAATGATAGGGGTGATGACAGCAGGCCAACCATGAGGGATAACGAGAAGTTGAGGGTAGCTAGGGAGGAGAGGAACATGCCGAGCAGGAGGAGTGAGAAGCACTGCATCAGCGAGTATTGCTGGATTGTCGGGTGGAACTTCGTGGTGAGGAGATTACTGATGGCGTGTGGGAGGAAGACGTTAAGGGCGGTAAACACCGTAAAGATTGGGGTGTGCATCTGAATATCCGTCAGTGTTCGCGTCTCTCATACGTGCACGGGATGAACAGGACTCACCCCTTCAGGCACATTGTTAAAGACATAAAACGGCACCACACCCAGGAACTGACACCCAGCCACCAAGGCCAGCGGCAAGAACAGATCCTTCTCCGTAGCGGCCGTTGGGAGCGCGTCCGCCGTGCCTTTCCCAACCGCCTTCTCCACGGCCTTGTCCTTCTCCTGTTTTTCACCCTTTTCTCCGACAGCTTGATCCTGCTGTCCGCTCTTGACCCAAAGCGAGATCGAGATGATTGTGAAATTTGCCGCGATAAGCATCGCACTCGGCAGGTATGTGCCGATGCTGACGAATCGATCCCGATGCATCAACAGGTAAAAGAAGAAGCTCTGGTGCAGGTGTTCCAGCAGGTTGTTCAAGCTGCGGAACGTCCCCTCGACCACCCTGCCCATGGCCATCTCATCCTGCCACCCGTCACCGTAGGGCCGAACGGTGACCGCATCGACGTGATAAGGGATGAAGCAGCTGTGCGGGCCGCTGGCCACACCAAGGCCCTGCTTCATCATCCCGCGCAGCATGGTGCGAAGCCGGTCCTCGTAGCTGTCGCTGTGGGCCCACATCTCCTGGATGCTGACGCCGATGCCCATCTGGCCGCCGGCGATGGACACGACGCTGTTGATGAGGTCGAGGTTGGGCAGCTGGCCGTTGATGCCGTCGTAGACGATGTGCACGGACGAGAAGCGGGTCTCCTGTGCATAGTCCAGCGCGATGGCACCCTGCAGGGCGCCGGACTTAAGGGGCAGCGAGTCGATGTGCCGCGTGTCATGCGCATCGTGGTATGCATCCACCCACGCCTGTGGCCCCGCGAGGCTGTCGGGTGTGACCAGCAGTATAATGTCCTTCGACCAGAGCGACCATCTCCGGAAGTATCGCGCCAGCGTCAGCAGCAGTGCGACGCCGCGCCTGTTCAGTTCGCCCTTGACGTCCCTCCACGCCGCGACGAGGACAATCGCCTCGGTGGCATCTCCCCTCGGGGCATGCAAGATAGCATAGACATTCTCGCCCGCGTACTTCCTCCCGGACGCGGAGTACGTGAAGTTCTGTCGTCCGACCTTTAGCCCCAGGCCCTTGAACATCTCCTCCAGACCATCATTTATCTCGTGATTACTCTTCACAGGCGCTTCCACCTCTTCCCCCTCTTGTCCGTCATGTGCCGGAGAGGCGAGAGCGTCCACCTCGTGCTTGTATGCTCGGAAGACATTCTGATCACTTCCCCCAAAGTACGTATGCACCTGACCCGGCAGCAGGGCATTTTCCGAGATATACGTCCGCCGACTGTAGTCATCCTGCGGCAGCATAAGAAGCCAGGCGACACCGACGACAATGCAGATGAGGGAGACGTAGGGGGGCAGCTTGAGGATGCGCGGGTCGCCACGGAGGTGCAGGGCCCCGGCTAGGGGGAGGTTAGCCATGTGTACGAAAAAGGGGCCGCCCACGGCAGCTTGCAATGGCAGGGCGAAAAGCGGTGACCGATGAGCTTACATATGAGGCGTGGCATCCTGATTCAAACGGTTGTGAGAGACGTGGTTTGTTGCGCTGCGCTGCGCGGCCTGGGAAGGGGCTCAAGAGGTCGAGGTGGGAAAGGACCGGAAGGGGCTGCGCGGGCGCCCGCGAACATCCAATGCGAGAGAGTTTGCTACAACCGTTATGAGGCCGTAAGATCCATGGGTGCACTGCAGAAGAGAGCGGCAAGACGGGTCACGTTCCCCCCCCATTGTTCAAAGCTCCAGGAGAGCTCGGAGTGAGGTTCAAGTACAAAGGGCACACAGCTTACATTGGATTGGAGCTCGGAATTGCATACCTAAACCCCGTTACATGCAAATTGTCAGCAGGCGGCAGATGTCTATCTGGGCCGCGACGAGTCCAAACGCAGATACATAAGAGCTAACAAACTTGGTGATTAAAAAAAAATAAAAAAAATTGATATCCGAATTCAAGACATGATCATTGAAAACCCTCAAGGTCATTCATTCATCCCTTATCCACTATGCAAGAAAATTTGACCCGTTCCCATTTTCACCAACTCATGAACGCCGAAATGCCTCAGTGACCGATGCCTTGCACCATCAGGAAGACCGTGCAACGGGTATCAACAACACGCGACAGGTATCCGTTGATCCCTATCCCCTAGGGTCCCAGTCTCTGCGTCGAACCTACAACCCCCAACGCTACACCCGGTACCCCAGGAGAAGTCGCGCTGGGCAGGACGCCGAACCGGCCGTACGTCTTCTGGTCCACACTCACGTACCGCGGGAGCCTCTGCAGCAGTTTCAGCTTCGATTCGATGAAGCGCAGGGCCTTCTCCGGCGGCGCCAGAAACTTCATGTAGCCGAGGCCACCTTTATGATCTCATCAGCCAACGCGGCCCACGGGCCTATCGTCCAGTAGCCAAACAAGAGCCAGGTGCTGGGACGAGACGAGAAACGGTGTCCAGATAGGAAACTCACATATGTATCCCACACACAGTCCACAAAGATGCCCCAACAGGCTCGTACTCGGCACCAGCGCCGAAATCACCACAGCCAACACGAGCGGCGTCGTCCATGTCGGAATGCTATACGTCGCAATCACAAAATGCGGGTTTGTTCTATACGTGCGAATCGCCTCCATGCCGAGCAACAGAAAGAACCAGACACTAGCACCCATGACGGCGGTATTGGAGTGGAGAACATAGTCTTGGACGAGTATGTACAGAGCCGCCGGGAAGGTCGAGAAAGCTGGATGAGCCGCAGAAGTCAGCCAGGTCGTCAAGCTTTGCAGGGCATGTCTGACGAGATGGAGAGAAGAAGGGGGGGCAGAACTCACGGCCCATGAACAACGCAAGCGCCGTCAGCGTCCCGTATTCGCTCTCGAAGCGCTCCAGTAACGGCGTCACGGCCAGAACGTTCGTAGCCATGTGTATGTAGCCCAGGTGTATGAACGGGTAGGTGTTTGTCCGGTATACTGCGTGCGTACAACCTGTCAGCCCACGGTCCATCTCTCTCTCTCTCCCTCATGCCTCGCGGGATCACATCCATCTTGAGGGCCCCCCACCAAGTCCTCGCGGGAGGAAGTAGAATGTTCAGAAGACGCGACTCACAGCTAGCTAGTCCAACCTCACCCGGCACGAGCGCCCCCCATGCCCTCATATCCCACCTCGAACCTGCCACGAACCCCACGAGCCATGCGGCGACTATCACCAAGATGAACACCCTTGTCAGCAGCGGGAGCCGGTATACATAGGACCGCGCGCGCACGGCGCTCAACTGTGAGGGTATCGAGAAGGCCGGCATGGTTTGTTCGCTCCGAGTCTCCTGCCCTCTCTCCTGCTTTGCCTCGTCACGTCAGAGAGCACAAGTCCCCAGCCGAATTATCGTCGCTGGCGCAATCTTAAGCTCCGGAGATCGTCTGAGCTGCGCGGGCACGTGTCTTTCGGGGGGAAATTTCGTTATGTCGGCGTTGATTGTCGGTTGAAAGCTTCGGCTGGTTCGGCAGGCAAGCTCGCGATCATCTTCAGAGGGGGGGTCCGCTTGCGAGATCACGGTTGTGTTGCTAGTCCATTTCCAGGAGGGCAGGCTGGAAGAGAGCGGCATTGAAGTCGCAGACGAAGCTGGAAGTTAAGACCAAGGGGTTGAAGGTTCACAAGCTATCTCGCTCCGCTAAGTGCTTATCGGCAACTACGCCGTTCAACGGGGGTTATGCTCGTAGCCCATAAAAGGATACTAAGTATACGTGGTTCACTTCACTTCACGCACTCTAGTAACACAGACGAGGCAATGTGAAAGCAATCAAGAGACAGAGGAGGTCGAAAATAAGGCGGTCTTCTGTATATCGACACAATGGCAGAAAACTTTCCAGGTCGTCGTTTGGGGCAATGTCGGGAAACTTTTCCTGCTTGTTCAAGATTCCATGATAACTTTCAGCAAAGTCACCTCCCGCTATCAAACCCCCATGAGACAGCCTCCCATTGAATAACCTGCTGTGAGGTAGTCTCCTATCGGCTTAGCAGGTTGTTTTCGTCGCCTTTATGTCTCCGGTAACGCGAGCTCCCAGGAACAAATCTGGCTATCGGATCCAGTGGTATGTGTACCAGAGTGCCCCCCCTATCACTCAGTTACCGCCCAGGAAATACGAATTAACGTTTTAAAAACTTTCATTTGTACAAGCTAGGAAATCGACATTGCCGCTCAGGTGTGATACAAAGGTTCCGGAACGCGTGAGCCTCCCTGCCGTTATTATCCACTCTACTCCCTCCGCCAGGAACAAGCCAATCTGTTGGTACTGTGTGCTCCGGCGGCTTCCTTTTCCTAAAATTCCTCCATGCTACCTCCCCACGCCTGCTCTCTCCTCTCGGTCTATGTTGACCTGCTTTGAACGGCGCCGCATTCGCTTCTGTTCTTTTGCTTGCTCGCCAGATATGCATTCTCCTCTCTTGGTGCAGTTCTTGCTAGTGTTTTATTTGTTGTTCTTGGCCATTGTGTTCAGGGCGCTGCCGTTCTTGAACCACTCGAGCTGGCCGGCGTTGAAAGTGTGTGAAAGCTTGACCTCAAAGGGCTTGCCGTCCTTGGGCTTGACAACCATCGTGAGGGGCTTGCCGGGCTCGAGCTCGGTGACCTTGATGTCAACCTGCGCATCTCGTCAGCAACGATTGGGTTTGGCATAGGCAACACATGGATCAAAAATCATACCTTGGCATCCGCAGGAACCTTATCATAGTCGGCGGGGTCAGAGAAGGTCAGGGGCAGCATGCCCTGCTTCTTCAGGTTGGTCTCGTGGATACGTGCGAAGGATCGGGTGATGATGGCAATTCCACCCAGGTGGCGGGGCTCAAGAGCAGCGTGCTCACGGGAAGAACCCTCACCGTAGTTCCAGTCACCAATAACCACCCACCGGATGCCCTTGGCCTTGTAGTCACGGGCAACAGCGGGAACGGCATCCCACTCGCCATTGGTCTGGTTGCAAACCTTGTTGGCTTCACCGTTGGCAGCGTTGATGGCACCGATCAGCATGTTGTTGGAGATGTTGTCCAAGTGACCGCGGTACTTCAACCAGGGACCAGCCATTGAGATATGATCGGTGGTAGTCTTGCCCTTAGTCTTGATGAGGATAGGCAGATCGGTAGCATCCTTGCCGTCCCAGGCATTGAAAGGAGACAGGACCTGGAGACGGTCGGAAGTGGGTGCGACCTGAACCTGGACAGAGGTACGGTCCTTGGGAGGGGCCTGGTAGGTGTCCGTGCCTGGGTCGTAGCCCCGGGTGGGAAGACCATCACCCGAAGGAGGCTTCAGCTTGAAGTCCTTGCCATCCTTGTCCTTCAGGGTATCGGTCAGGGGGTTGAAGTGCAGAGACCCAGCGAGAGTCATGGCGACGACCAGGTCAGGAGAGGTGACGAAGGAGTGGGTGGCAGGGTTGCCGTCATTCCGGCCGGTAAAGTTTCGGTTGTAGGACGAGATGATAGAGTTGGCCGTGCCCTTCTCGACATCGCGACGATCCCATTGACCGATGCAAGGACCGCAGGCGTTGGCAAGAACGATGCCACCGTACTCCTCGAAGGTCTGCAGCTGACCGTCGCGAGCAATGGTAGCACGGATCTGCTCAGAACCAGGAGTCACAGTGAAGACAGCCTTGGCCTTGACACCGTGGTCGAGAGCGTCGCGGGCGATCGAGGCAGCGCGGGACATGTCTTCGTATGAAGAGTTGGTGCAGGAGCCGATGAGACCGACCTTGAGCTCCTCGGGCCAGCCATTGTCCTTGACGGCCTGGCTGAACTTGGAGATGGGTGTAGCCAGATCGGGAGTGAAGGGGCCGTTGACGTGAGGCTCGAGCTCGGACAGGTTGATCTCAATCACCTGGTCGTACTCGGCACCCTCGTCCTCGCGTAGGTCCTTGGCATAGACCCGGGAGAAGTCACCAATCTCCTTGCGCTTGGTGGCTTCCAGGTACTTGTACATGCTCTCGTTGAAGGGGAAAACGGAGGTTGTGGCGCCGATCTCAGCACCCATGTCTGTTTAGGACATCGTCAGCATCTCTAAGCCTTCACATTCACGGGGAATAGGTATCGTTCTCACTGCACACAGTCCCCATGCCCGTCGCTGATATGCTGTCCACGCCCGGTCCTAGAATGTGAAAACTGATTAGTGATGGTGTACTACATGGAGATGGCTGAGCTCAAGATGGTGTTCTGGTGTCTAGACAGTAGATGGTCCGGCAGGTGGCCCCGCGTTGTACATGAGTGCAGTCGTCCAAACTGGTCGAAACGGGACGGCCTCTGATCCTAGATGATAGCAATGATGGTCCAAAATAAGTTTGCTAGCTGTCTGAAACAGGACGGTCCTGGTCCTATATGGTAGCAATGGTCGTCGTCCAAAATTGTGGCATCGTGATGGGTGGTTAGGATTGCTGGGTGTCGGTGACATCCGCAACCCAAGCAGCCCGGCACGATCACGATGCCTCTGAGTTCTCCGATGGCGATCCAGTCTGGTATTGTCGGGACAGGCAAGGCTTCTCGAGGACCGAAAGGTAGACACCCCCAGATCTTCTGGTAGGCTGTAGGCAGAGTCTTGAACCAGGCGATAGTAGGCGGGGTGGCTGACTTCATGACAGTGTAGAGGCTATCAGGAAAGGAGAGGCCTAGGATACACAAGTGCTCCTCGATGATGGCGTCGGTACCGAGGAACTCCTTGTACAGGGGATAATTCATGACATGAGGAGTCTTGTAGAAGCACGTCGTGACCATGAGGATGATGGACTCCAGCATGGTGGTGGCAACGGTGAAGGACAAGGAATCCTCCATCTTGGGCAGATTTGAACGGCGTCGATTAGGACACCGGTGAGGACAGGAAGGGTGGACGATCCAGGAGAACACCGGAATTGGATCGAGGAGGCCGTTGCAGTGCTGTGAGAACAAGACCAAGTCTCGGGATATCCTGATGGCGTCCGATGGTTGTCCAGGCAGAGGTGTGGTGAGGATGACGGCGAGAGTTAAGAAGAAAAAAGAAGAAAAGAAACGGGGGACGTCAGGCAGCCCATGAGGAGATGCCCTGTGTCCACCCGAAAATGGAAAGAACATACCGCTGTTACATGTTAGCACCGTGTCTTCATGAGGCGGGAGGCAGGACAGGAAAGGTGCTACTAACTAGTAAGAGATGATCGCGCCGGTGCCACCCTTAACAGTGAGGATACCGGCGACCTTCAGAATAATGTCTGCGCGCATGTTAGTGAAACTGACGTACCCCGCTACCAAGGGACACACACTCACCCTTGGGCGAGGTCCAGCCGGACATCACGCCGGTCAGCTTGACGCCGATCATCTTAGGGGCCTTGAGCTCCCAGGGAAGGTTGGCCATGACATCGACAGCATCGGCACCACCAACACCAATAGCGCACATGCCGAGACCACCAGCGTTGGGGGTGTGAGAGTCGGTGCCGATGAGCAGACCACCAGGGAAGGCGTAGTTCTCGAGCAGGATCTGGTGGATGATGCCAGAGCCGGGCTTCCAGAAACCGATGTTGTACTTTGCGCAAGCAGACGAGAGGAAGTCGTAGACCTCCTTGTTGATGCTCACGGCACGGGCCAGGTCCTTCTCGCCGCCGACCTGGGCCTCGATCAGGTGGTCACAGTGGACGGTGGTGGGGTTCGCGACCTGGGGCATGCCGGCGGACATGAACTGCAGGATGGCCATCTGGGCGGTGGCGTCCTGGCAGGCGACACGGTCGGGCCGCAGCTTGAGGTAGGAGGTGCCCCGCTCGATGTCCTGCCCTTCTGGGTCGTCGAGGTGGGAGTACAGGATCTTCTCGGCGTATGTGAGGGGGCGGTTGAGCCTTGCGCGGACGATGGCAAGGTTCTCTGACATCTTCTTGTAGTTGATGAAGTTGCCCTCCTCCCAGTTGTTCTGCTTGACCTGTCCACAAACGAAAAGACTCGAGGTCAGCAACGGCTGCGAGATATATGCGTGCTGGGACGGCGAGCTACAGGCTGGCTGGCGAAAGCAGATAGACACTCACCTTGCGGTCAAGAGGAGAATCTGTGACGGTGGCCATGCATCGTCGCAGGGGCAGGCCGGCGACGGCACGGCTCCGGGCGACGGTGCCCAGGAGCTGACGGGATGCCAACATTGTGGGGGGTTGCGTCCCTTTTCCTGAGGGAAGCTGTGTACAGCCGAGGATGTGAGTGGAGAGTTGAGAGAGGTCACGCAAACGGAGCTCTCAGAGACAGGAAAGAGGCATTGAATTACCACCACAGGTCAGGAGTGAGGTGGGTTGGTCGGAAAACAAAGGAGGTGGGTGGAGGTTAAGGAAAGGTGGAAAAAGGTGTGTGTGAGTGTGAGGAGGAGCGACGAGGTTTTAGATAGCAGCACGAGAAGAGCCTGTTCCTTTCCCTCGGTCGCAACACCTGCAACCCGTGGCATTTCCTGCGCTAGGCACCTCACAAGCTGCTCTTGTCGGGCCCCCTGCTCCACCTGTGGCCGAGGGTAAAAGGCTCCATTCCTCCTACATCATTGCCGGATAGGCCAATCACACCGCGCGAATTATAAAGATTTGGAGGCGAACAGTGTCAAGACAACGTCACAGGGATGCATGGCTGCGTCGCTCGGCAGGGATGTCACGTATTTTCGACCGGATATAAAGTCCACCACCACTGCCTTCAACACACCTGCTAGCGACCAGTGAGGACAGCTAGATGTTAAAGTAGGAGCAGTGGCAGTGGTCGAGCTCCTGGGCCTCACCTCGAGACTATTTTGACTGCCACTGGAAGCTGGATACTGCAGCAGTCAGATGGATGGATGCCTGATCTACTGGTCCTCGTGGGCGACATGATTGCATGCACAACACTTGTGTCATAGTAGTTCTGGCATGCATGTGCTGAAAACCCTCCATCACGTACGACTTTCAGTGAGGCCGACAGGCCTTTTATGTTTTTGTTTTGGTCCGTATAACTTCATGGTGACCATACGTTTCATCTCGGAGAGTACGAGGGTGGCATCCAGCTTAGACTGTTCCGCAGGGGTGGTGAGATACCATTCGTAGTTGCTGACCGTCGTCGCGTGTGGTGACATGGGCAACGCGTTTCCTGTGCTGCTTCGTAGGGCAAACACAAACACCCACACATTGCCACCGGACAGATCTCGTCAACAGAGTGCTCATCCGGCTTCTCTGAGGGCATTCCGGACATGATCAAGCCATCCGAAAATGACTCGTATAGCGATAGTTCCGGAGACAGCGGCTCGCGTCGGTTGCTGCGCTACCGGCTTCAGCCGTGGGGCCGATGTCCTTTCACCCGGGACGCGGCCCAAGCTCCAGAGGTGACCTGCCGCGGCGCTGATTCAGGAGCCCGTGACTGGCTGGCTGGCCAGCCAGAGCTCGTTCAGCCTTGCGCTGGCAGTTGTCCTGAATGGGACTATGGTTGGGACCCAGACGTATGTATCCAGAAGGGCTCAATAGCCATCGTGCCATCCTAGGCCTGGAGTCCACACCTCAGAAAGGCGGCCAATTCTCCAGCGCGGCGGCACGGCAAAACAATCACCAGGAAATTTTCACTGGGCCTGCAGACCAGACCGTTCGCGACATGAGTGTTCCATCCGGCCAGCCCCCGGCCCCAGACCCAGACGCTGCGGGCTGTGGAGAAAGGGAGCCGCGCTGTTTTTGGAGCATCTGAAGCTGTTGTGGGTCCTGCAGACCTCGACTTCTGGCAGCCGGGCTCGGTCGACGAGAACTCCGTCCGGCGTTGAAAGGCGTTAAGCTTTTCCGCCCGGGACCGACTCGGTCGGGGCGGGAAAAGCGCGGTGCCGGTCAGATTAACACTGTGACGGGTAGACAGGATGGTTCATGAGATGAGGGAGCCGTTTGCTTGAGTTTTTCGACTGCAGTAAAAGCGAGCTGGAGAAATGGCAGGGTTAGAAGAGGGGCACTTTGAGGGGTTGAGGCGGCTCGGCTCTGAGGACGGTTCACCTGTCGGCCTCCCCTGTAGCTGCAGTGGCTTAGGTAATCACGCTAGGCGGAAGCAACTCGACGTTCACTTCAAAAATTCTCAAAAGAGTGCACCACGAATTTGCATGTGAAACCGCAGACGCCACCACAAAGACACATCAACACTCACCACCAAGGGCCCGCAGCCATTGGATTCATCAAGGCACATCTACCGAGATGGGCGTCCCCAACAAGCGAACGATCACCAAGACCCGCCGATACAGGAGGTACGCTGAGGATCCTCGCCCATCAGATCGATGGTCTCATCACTGACCGCTCGTAGGGACATCGACCAGATCAAGGCCGATATCCTCTCCCCTAAGCACCTAAAGCAGTACAAGGACACCAAGGCGCCCGAGGACCTGCCCGGTCTGGGCAGACACTACTGCACGGAATGTGCGAAGTGGTTTGATACTGAGACAAGTCTTGTTGTTCACAGGCGGGGCAAGCCTCACAAGCGGAGGTGGGTTGAAGCCATCAAATCCTCGGATGCGAAACGGGGTCTGCATACTGACTCATTATTGTGTAGGGTTAAGCAGTTGAAGGAGGAGCCATACACCCAGAAGGAGGCTGAGGCTGCAGTGGGCTTGTGGACCGACAACAAGGGCCCATCCAAGGCCCAAGCTGGGGGCGTTGACATGTCTTGAGAGCAGACGTCGTGGATCATTCGAAAGTTTTCTCGTGGCTGGTCACGGCCGTATGCTGCGACTGACCTTGCGCCATGGTCGGGAGGCCGCTGTCCAAAATTCTACGGTGTGGCCTCATACATCCGCGTGCTGCGACTCCGCGCCGAGGTTGTCCAAGTTGGCCAACGCTACCATGATATGGGGCATGGGTATAAGAGCCACCACCTGGTTGTTGGCCATCGTTGATCAGACTCAGCGAGAGGCGCTTCTATATGCGGGAGGTCGAAAGGGGAGGGGGTGCGAACTGGTGAAGCGACTGCGCCTCGTATACCATGCTGTACCATGCCATCGAGGAATTCCTCAACTGTCAGCCTTATGGAAACGGAAGCCGGGCACCGCCGAGGCGAACAGAGGGACAAGGACGGTCGTGGACCAATAGACGGTCTATATTGCTAGTTTAAAACTAGCTGGCTCAGATCTAGGGTCAGGCTCACTCTGCCAGCATGGAAAGGACACCCTCACGAGGCCTCAATTATGGAGATTCATTGATGGGTCTTGGGGCGTTGGCAAATTTGGATCTGGGGACTCATGCTCCAGGGCCGTCCAATCCCTCGCAACAAAATGAAAAAGAACCCGAGAGAATAAACACCGCAAGAAGCCTGTCTCTCACAGCTGATATCTTTCCGTAAAGCACCTAGAAATCAATCGGCCGTTGTACTAAGCGGAAAAGATGGACATATAATTAGCATGAGGAATGGCAAGGTAATTTAATATGGACAGCGCTTGTGCCTCACCGATGTCGTCAGCATCTACACTGGCTTGTGATTCTTAGACGTGAAGCCCATTGTGGCAATCCAGAAGGCTAGCCTAAAGCCTGAGTATAGATACCCTCAGTCTTCAACCCACTTGCTGACAATTTGGTGTCGTTTGTTGGAACTTAGACAAGGCTAGCTTGAGCATGATGAGAAATCGGTTCTAGTCCAGTGGTTATTGGGCGCTGCTAGAGTCTGGATTTAGCATAGTAGATAGGCCTGTGAGTGGTGAACTAGCGCAGGGACTCTCTCCCTAAGACCCAGAACCTCAACCCTGGCCTGCCTCGCCATACCCTTGACCCCGGATCCACGACCAAATGTAATGGGCAGGGTTCTCACGACATATCACTGACGTCGTCCGTGCAACTTAATCAACTTACTGTTCTGAAAGTCCTCTCCTCCTTCTCAAGCCTCCCCACCACCCCTTGTATGAAAGCTGCCCGGCTCAGACTTCTCGGCTCGCAACTACTCAGAAGGTCACGAGGAGACATGCAGACGACCTACGCTGGCGCCTTGTCGCAGCAGCAGCAGCAACAAGGCAACACCAATGGCCAGCAGATGCCTCTGACCCCGACCGCGATGAGCAGGTGGTCTGTCTCGTCGAAGCAGCTGCCCCCCGTGGACCAGATCAAGGCACTGCACGTCTACGACTTCGACAACACACGTGAGCCATGCCAGTTGCCGTTTCATGATACAGGGCTATGCCTTCCGCTGACCAAGTTGCTCTTCCATCGCAGTCTTCAAGACCCCCCTCCCCAACGTCCGACTCTGGAACGGCTCGACGATCGGTCTCCTCTCCAACGCGGACGCTTTCACGAACGGCGGCTGGTGGCACGACTCGCGCATCCTGGCAGCGACTGGCGAAGGGCTCGCAAAGGAAGAACCGCGGGCGTGGAAGGGATGGTGGAACGAGAAGATCGTGGAGCTGGTGCAGCTGAGCAACAAGCAGCAGGACGCGCTGTGCGTGCTGCTCACCGGGCGCTCCGAGTCGGGATTCGGCGAGCTCGTCAAGCGGATCGTCGCATCGAAGGGCCTGGAGTTTGACATGGTCTCGCTGAAGCCCGCCGTGGGACCGAACGGAGAGCGCTTCACCAGCACCATGAACTTCAAGCAGGTCTTCCTGCGCACATTGATGGAGACGTACAAGGGCGCGGAGGAGATCCGCATATACGAGGACCGGCCCAAGCACACCAAGGGCTTCCGGGACTTCTTGAACAATTACAACACGGCACAGCATGGGGCGAACGCGGTGAGGGGTCCTATCCTCGCGGAGGTGATACAGGTCGCAGACATGTCAACAAGTCTCAACCCTGTGGTGGAGATTGCTGAGATACAGCACATCATAAACGACCACAACGAGGCAGTAGCGAATCGGACGTTCCGTGGAGACAGGCTGATGATTAAGAAGACGGTCTTCTTCACAGGGTACACGATCAATCCGGCAGACACCAAGCGCCTTCTTACGCTCGCACCAATACCAGCAGGGATACCCGAGGCAGAGCTCAAGTACCATGGCAACAATATCATGATCTGTCCCCGTCCTTGTCCCCCTTCCATCCTCGAGAAGGTCGGCGGCATGGGCGCCAAGATGCGCTGGGCCGTCACGGGTGTCGCCTGCCTCGACAACAGCATCTGGGCCGCCTGCCTACGTCCTGTCCCCGATGGCGCGCGTTTCCACACGGACAATCCCTCTCCGCTGGTGGTTCTCGTGCTGAGGAAAGGCGCGAAACCGATCGACGCAACCAAGATCAAGAACTGGCAGCCCGTGCCGCCCGACAGGGCCTTCGAGTTCGACTCGACGGTCAGCGAGAAGGTCCTGCTGCGCATCGAGCCGGATCACCCGGGTGAGAACTCATACGAGAGCTTGTTTCCTCATAAGGTCACGGGCAAGCGAAAGCACGTCGGCGGTGGTGGTGGCTCACTGGGGGGCCGTGGTGATCGCGGCGGGCACAATAATTCACGGGGCGGCAACTTTAACGGCGGCCGGGGTCGCGCCGGTTTCAACAATTACCGCGGGGGGGGCGGATACCGCGGGGGACCTAGGGGTGGCAACCGTGAGGGCCCGCGTGGCGGTCGGGGAGGGTCTCGAGGCGGAAGGGGAGGTGGTGCACGACACTACCACTCCCTCGACGACGTCGGCAAGGGGGAGTTCGTCAATGGCGCATCGCCTGCTATGTACGACGATGCGCCTGGCAGCGGACAGTGGGCGTCGTCGTTCAACTCAAACCGATCAAATGGAACCGGAGGTGGTAACAACGGCGGCGGAAGTGGTGGTGTGGAGCAGTACTATTAGGAGAGGTATTCTGCGGTCACACAGACGGCCACTATAGAGGCTATGGCCTTCCAGACCAACAGCTCTCAGCTCACATGGGTCCGGAACGAGACGCTACTTTTCTTGAGAGGATTCGGAAAAGGCTCTAGTTGCACCCATGCACACACGACCATCGACGGAGCTATGGACGTTGACGTGCGGTCCGGCTTCGGAAGCAGCACGAGCACGAAGCAGGAAAACCTCGACATCACCAGGCCCCATACCGGCGCGCAGAAGAGGACTGGAGACGTCGAGATGATCGACGTGGGCGCAGCGCCCAACGGGGACCCTTTCTCACGGTTCGTATTTAGGCGTCGCGACTAGCAAAGCGACGCGGACCAGACCATACGATAGGACGAGCGGAATTCGCAAATACATGGAGGAAACAAGCGCCGACCTGTCTCGCGGGGCGGCCAGTCTAGAAGAGTCTCGGACTGAGACGATCAGCATGGATTCCGTGGAAACAATACGTGCTCATTGCTCGTGCTAGGGTCCGCACGTGGTGGCTTATGATTCTGATGCCCGCATAGAGGGCATGTGCGAGAAATTACTGTACTGAACAGATAGCACCGGGGCCGAAACCAGCATGAATGAAAGCGAGGAGGCAAGGGGCTGGGCCCACGGAAACAGAGAGGCGACACTCGGTCGCTGGAAATGAAGGTTTTGAGCAGCATCATCTGACGTAGCCCTTTTTTTCTTCTTGTTTTGTTTGTTACCTATATATATATGTATATATGTGGATTGATAGGCTTGAGGAGTTGAAGGGAGCTGGCAACTGAGTGGCTGGCGGGCCGGTTCGGGCCGGGCATCGGCCCGATCAGGCCGGCGCCAAAACCCACAGCCTACATAGACCCAGCCTAGCCAGGCTGGCCTAGATAGCTTCCTTCCTTCTAA